>CM068826.1:123546389-123607616 GCA_028554795.2 Sinohyriopsis cumingii | reverse complement strand
GTATTAGACTGAAATATGTTTTTATCACAAGACTGCTGAGTAGAAGACGTGTCGACGAAAAAAACTTTATGAGCAAAGAAATACTCGTCAGCTGTACGAGCAGCATTTTATAAAGTTTAGACCACGTGTTCGATCACCAAAGTAAGTATTAACGTCACTATTGATGCAGTTCATGAACTCTTCAGTTAATATGAGTTAGTCTGAGATTTTCGTAATCTTGACCAACTTTCTTGGCTAAGCACTACCTATCAAATAATTGCCCTTTTCCTCTTGTAAATTCGACATGGCGTTGCCCAGTTTCTTTTTCTAAAGTTCCTTAAGTTTTGTCCATAGGCCTCAGCTACCAGTTCATAACCCTTCATGGTACATTCCTTAAGTTCATAACCCTTCATGATACATTCCTTAGCCATTTCATAACCCTTCATGGTACATTCCTTAAGTTCATAACCCTTTATGATACATTCCTTAACAAGATCATAATCAGCACTATGATGTAATGGCAAGGCGGTGTAGATGTCACGAGCTTTTCCAAAATTTCTTTTTCTTTAAAAGGGGTTACTAACCTAATATTCTACGTAGCATCAAACCCTGAGTTTGCATTTAAAGTGGGGACAAGCATTTAACTTACCAGCTCTAATTCCTTTGATCTAAATTGATATTCCATTTCTTCCTTGTCTCTTTTCTCTACATCCGCGTTTCTCTTTCTCTCTGTCTTCTTTCTGCAACATTTTGTTCTCTCGTTATCTAACTGCATTTGTCACTCCTCTTTCTGAAGATGAAGCTTTCTTAACTCAATTTCATTATTGTATTTTACATCAACCCCATACCTCTTACGTTACAGCCAGTTGGAGACTCTCGCTACTCAAATCCAAAACACTTTTATCCAAAACATTGTTTCTACAAAATATTGGACCAAAATATATTTTATTTCTTGCTTCGTTAAAGAAGCCTTTGCCACAGACAGATCATATTTTCTGGCCAGCTGGAACAGTTAATCCTTTTTTGAAGAAATCTAACTGTTCCTGGGTAGGATTTGAAATGAAATTCTCGACTTTAGATGCAATTGTAGAAACTTTCTGATTTCACTATAGATTTTTAAAATGTGAAACAACATCTGGGACTTCAAAAATTCAAAAACAAGGAGGTGAATTTAAATTTCGAAAACAAAGTTTTTTGAAATATTGTAGAAATATTCGTATCCCAAGGACAAGCGCCAAATTTTCTATTACAACTCTATGGGCTTATAATAAGTAAAAGAAAGGAGTTAGAAGCAACAAGCTTTGTAACATTAAATTTTTTTTTTTATTTTTCTGTCATACAAAGTGAAAAATGTAAAAAAGAATGCAATGTTTTGCGAAATAAATCCCAAATAATCCTAGAATTTCTAGCACAGTACATACTGTTTAAAGTTCTAAATAACCTTTAGCGATATTCCAAAATAAATAATCCAACGCTGGAAGCGCTGATGTGCCTGTGATGGCTTGTGTCGTGGTGATGTGCCAGCAGTCTTTTGTTGAATCACAATAATGCAGTCCAAGAATACATCCTATTTCCAAGAATGGTAGTTTTTAGCACTTTGTATTTGCAGAAAGTAATCACTTGAATTTAATAATTTGAATACATAATTACAGCCCAAATGAAATACTGGACACGCCGATAATACAACTGATTCTGATCAGATCTTAAAGCAGAATAAATAATTTTTCTAGCAACAAGATTATATAGTCCTCCATCTGACCTCAGGTCACAATTAGCAGTTTCTAAAACAAAAGTAGTACTTAATGGAAAATTTCATTGTTGAAGGTTCCAAATGTTTACAAGATAAAATCGTAGTTACAGTTAGAAGGTCTGTTACTAAAATTATAATAAGGAACATGGAAAACACGCAATCCTTTACTCAGACCAAGATAAATATTTACTTCTTTTAAGAATAATCCTAATACTGAACCCATACTCACAGAGAAAATCTTGGCAATGTATTAGTTGTATACAGAATTAAAATAGAATAAATTATTCTGGTCTGGTAGAAGAAGAACTTCATTTTGGACATAGCGTATAATGAAGACGGACACAAGTAAAGCAACCTAACAAACAAGCAATGCAAATTAAATATAGATAACATAATATAATATACACGAGATCTTGCTTCTCAATGGATTTTAAATTTCTTTCTATATCATATACGCATGAAATACAGTCATCCACGTAATTATTCCTTAGGTAGGGTATATTAGATGACGAAAACGGACATCAAATCAGGTTTGCACATTATTCCACTACATTTGCATGATCGTGAATAACCCGGAGGGACTGCATTATTACGATAAATGTCTATCTGTGGGCTGCTTTTCTGGCTGTAATGTATTTGAAGAATTTAGTACTAATTTGATGGGATCTAGCTAAACTAATTTGGTTGCTTAGCTTTTGTTTATATCTTGGACTACTTCGTATTTTGACTGCAATGCCTTTCCCGCCATGTGCAAATTATTAAAATTCTTATTACCACAGAACAAAACCTTATTGTGCAAAGAATTGTCTATGGAAAAGTCCACAATAATTCAGATGTTACGGTAACTTTTGATGCTCAGCTATGCTTGGTGGGAAAGACTTTATGATGGGTAATGCTGAAAAGAAAGACCAATTCGCCAGAAAAGATTTAATTTATGGTCGTCCAAGATTTATACGTAGCAAGTTAATGTTTCCTGAATGGAAATATGTAGGTTTTTCAATCTTCTTGCTATTGTAAGGCAAGAATAAAAATCGAGACAACAGTCAAATTGGGCGGATGTTAGGGGTCCCGCCCACTACACTCTTGCGGTAGTTCACCTCTCTGCAACGCTGAGAAGACAAAAAGCATATAATATTTATAGGCTACTTTCATTTGTATGGGAAAATATGAACAATCTTTTCTGATAAATACTGCACGACCTTGCTGAGTAATTTGTTGTTGTTGTTGTTGTGGGGTTTAACGCCATTTTTTAGCCCACGATATGCTATGCTTGGCGGCCAGTATTAATGGTGGAGGAAGAACCCAGGAAAAAATAAGATAAAACCGAGATGGTTTACTAAATAGACGACTGATCATGGACACTTTGTATGTATTATTATAGTATAAAAATGAGGGATTATGAAAAGTCGTATCTTCATGTGATGGCGCATTACATTCCAAACAACTACCGAGAAGAGTACAATTGTATAACGTTAGCGAGCTATTTAATCAAGGTGCGTGAAAGAACGATCATTACAATCTGCGACGCGAGAGATATTGATTCAAAAACCTGTTTGACGTTTATTTATGCGACCCCAAAGGTAGGGCGGCCAATTATCGTATAACATTACGATAATGTTGATAACGCTAATATAATTTTAACAGCATCGTCGTTCGTATAATCCTAACTCTGTTAACAAATCAGGCACGATGGTGTTTTTGCAAACAGCATCTTCGTGGCCATGCTCTAGTTTGGATATTTCATCATTACACACGTAACATTTATCATCATGACAACTCAACCCAATTGTTTTGAGCATGCACGTATACAATGTTTGACTGGTTGATCTGATAGTATTCATGGAGGTTCTGTGTAACCAACCCTGTAACGCTGTTAAATAATCATCATGCATTACTCGCTTCTTCACGCTACATGTATTTTTTTTTTTAAATTCCCTTTGCTCTTTTTTATGGTCCCGTCGGCAAATTTGACAGACTGTTTTTTTTTACGGAGTCCGACAAATTCCATGATGGGTACCGACGAGGTATGGTCCTTAAACTTTCCAACGATCTTATTATTAACCGGATCACAATATTCACTGTTCTGAGGATAATCCGAAAAGTCAAATAGTCCTCGTGCTTCACGTACATTTTCTGTCTTGAACTCATAACAACATCTTCGCTATCCAAGGTTCCGGTATGTTAACCCTATCTTCACCTTGGCGGATCGAGCAGACATTTATGTGCTTTGGTCTGTGAATTTCATTGGATGCGGCAGCATCCAATCAAAATTAAGTTGTTGAAATTTTAACACTGTTCCTCGAGACAAGGGGGAGCGCATAACTTGAATGGACTAATAAACAAACAATTTTCCACTACCGGTCCCTGTTTGTACAAATACTTTTCATTAAAATTCATCTGTAATGGGTTCTCTCTGGTACGTCATCATATTTTCGATTTTAAACTTACAAAGTATGCTTTTGAAGTCACTTGCATCCACCATTTTCGGCCGATGTACAATTCATACTGTTTTTTATTCCCACGTTTGAGTCGGGTCATTTTAATACATTGATGCTTGATGTTATTGTACTTCAACACGAAACATGGAAACACTTCTTTTTACCCCGTTGTGCCTCGCGCTGTTAAATGTTTCCACATTTTAGTTTTTAACTTTTAGTTGTTCATCTGCATTTCTGGTCTATGTTTTGCAACTCAAGCAGTATTTTCGCTCATTTTTGCTATATTACAGTTTACATGGTGTCGGGACGTAAACGCGCTTGTATCATAATGTCGTTCCCCAGCGTCGGATGCTGCTTAAACACCAATAATGTTATCAAGTGGGGAAGCACCACTGGCCATGACCGGGTGTAAGCAACACATTACAATCCACATGTGTTACTGTCGATGTGATGAATTTGGATGGAATTATACACGAGACCGAAATCACCACAGCAAGTTCGCCACAGTGTGTTTACTCACGTACAGCATCACTCATGGGTAATCAGAAAGAGTCAAAATACTCTACATAAGGTGAATCCTTATCATGATAAATGCAAACCCAGTGTGTTCCTGATTCATCATGAAATGTCAATGACACAACACCATGTTGAAAGTTTTGCGCTGTGTGCACTGGGCACCGATAATGGATCCTTGTAAAATACCCCATCCAACCTTAACAATATCAAAATTACTTAGCGGTGTACTGTCCCAGGAAGAAATAATCCTCTGCCCCTGCTTTTATTTTCCCCCGGAGGACATCGTCCCCTCTTATTACGGCTACTACAACTATTTTGGATTAAAGTCGCGTGCTCCATTCGGCATGTGAGACTGGATGGTTTGTATACATTTGTGTACTATTTGATTTGTGCGATTTTCCGCTTTGAGTACAATGCCTCACAAGCAAGTAACCGAGAGCTGGGCTCCAAAAAGGCTCTTATACTGCCTCCAAGGCTGCCACCAAGTATACTTTACGATAGATAATATTATTTCAAATATATGCCCAGTTTCCTAATTTGCCGGGTGGTCCCTAAGGGTACGTCCATTAATTATGTCAAAAATTTTGAGGCAATTTTTTACCCCCCTCCCCCCGTGTCAACAACTCAAACTTTCAGTGACACCCCTAATAAAATTTTACCACCACCCCTACAAATTAACAATATTTTATATGGCTGGCTTTTATGCTAAAAATAGAATTATGGAAATTAAAAGGTCTACAAATAAATTTTAATACATATTTTTTTTACTTGTTTAACACATTTCAAATTGACTATAACACTTTGAATTCATGAAAAAATCGAGAGTTTATATTCTAGCTTCTATCATCTTCCCATAGGGAAGCCAAATGTTCCGCAATTGTTATAATGGGCATAGTGGCTGATTTTTTGTAAAAAATAACATTGTTGAAGTCAGTTTATCTTGAACTCACCCCTCCCCCATGTCAACAATTGTCAAATTTCTTCAAACCCCCTCCCCCCATTTTCTTGACATAATTAATGGACGACTCCTAACTTAATGCCAAATATGTGAAAGTCATATCCAAGTCAGATATTCCTGAGTTGTGAATTTGCCTATTGTTCAGTCATAATGTCCGTGTACTATGCGTACTTGTATTTTCAAAAAAAAAATTTTACCTGGCCAAATACTTTTCCGAGTAACTCTGATAGCATCGTGTCAGCTGCACCAGCCAACAATGGAGCTTGCAGAAGAATAAAGCCATCTTGTTTTTTCCTATGAGTAGCCAACATTTTTAATGTGGCGCCAGTGCCAGTCGCACTGTGTTTCATGATTTTATTATGCTGTGCAGTGACCATAACGTTATCGTTTCCATTTAACTGCATTTTGCTTAACCATATGGTGACCGTGCATCCTTGCTTAGCTGCCGAAGCCAAGTTTTGGTGCGTTAATATCTGCTCACTATAAGTCCAATCTGCTGATATGACAGACAGACAGACCTCAAAATCATTCTCTGTATTATAGTGTAGAAACCCAGTAATAACATACATCTCATAATCATTCTCCATATTATGGTTAGACTAGTGTCAAATACGACAAATACAAGAAGTGAAATTCACAAACTACATCTAATACAGAGAAGACAAACCCTGCCCTTAACATGCCATTTCAAATATACAGTAGTGTCTGGCAGTCAAACCATCCTATCATGTGTGAACAATTAAAGTCCTGAAAAATTACAGCACATGTCACAAAGAGAAAACAATGTTATCATATTATGTGGCAGTACCAGAGCTTTCACGCATATAGTCCACAACAAGATGGATGAGAAAAGTTGGGGAAATAAACACAACATGCTCTGTATCACCATAACGAAAACTTAAACTAATGAAAATTTGGAAGGGGTACCCTTCTCGAGAGTTTATTATAACAAAATCCTTAAAGAGTTTTGTCCCATATATCCTATTTTGAATATCTATACTGAATGTATATGGATAAGTGTGTGTGTGGTCCACAATGAAGAAGTATAACATGGGTCAAAAGTTAACCAATACCATCAAGCAGCTGTATGCCAAGGCTACCAGTGCAGTAATTGCCCAAGGTTCTGTGGGGGACTGGTTCCAGACAACAGTGGGAGTGTGTCAAGGCTGTCTCCTGTCACCCACGCTTTTCAACATCTACTTTGAGCGCATCATGAGTGAAGCCCTGGAAAACCACTGTGGGACAGTCAGCATTGGAGGGCGTAACATCACCAACCTCCGCTTTGCAGACGACATTGATGGGCTGGCAGGCACTGATGACAAGCTTGCCACCTTAGTGAAGAACCTGGATGAAACATCTTCCAGATTTGACATGGAGATAAGTGCTGAGAAGACAAAGCTGATGACAAATAGTGGCAAACAAATCTCAGCCAAGATTAAAGTCAGAGGACATGAACTGGAAACAGTGAGCCAGTTCAAATATCTTGGTTCCATGATCACCGAAGAGGGATCAAGAGCAGAAATTTTGTCAAGAGCAGCACAAACAATGGCAGCTATATCAAAGCTAAGACCCATCTGGAGAGACAAGAATATCTATCTGAAAACTAAAATCAGACTATTGTGAGCTGTAATCATCTCAGTCTTTTGTACTCTTGTGAGGCCTGGACCCTGAGAGCAGAATTACAACAAAGAATCCGGTCACTTGAAATGAGATGCTACAGAACCATCCTTGACATCTCTTACATGGACCACATCACAAATGAAGAAGTGCGTAACACCATCAGGTGCGAAGTAGGCCAATATGAGGACCTCACCACCGTCAAAAAGAGAAAGCTGAGATGGTATGGCCATGTCACTAGAGCCAACAGTCTATCCACAACAGTCCTGCAGGGCAGCGTCCAGGGTGGCAGAAGGAGAGGTAGACAGAGAAAAAAGTGGACTGACAACATCACAGAATGGACCAGGAAAAGTTTTGCAGAGACATAGGCATTGGCACATGATCGAGACAAGTGGAGGGAACTGGTCAGATGTTCAGCAGCACAGTGCCTTAATGACCACACTAGGTCATGAGACTGATGATGATGATGACATGGATAACTGATCCATATATCCTATTTTAAACAGCTATACTGAATGTATATGGACAACTGACCCATATATCCTATTCTGAATAGCTATACTAAATGTTTATGGACAACTGACCCATATATCCTATTTTGAACAGCTATACTGAATGTATATGGACAACTGACCCATATATCCTATTTTGAACAGCTATATTGAATGTATATGGACAACTACCCCATATATCCCATTTTGAATAGCTATACTAAATGTATCTGAATAACTGGCCCATATATCCTATTTTGAACAGCTATACTGAATGTATATGGACAGCTGACCCATATGTCCCATTTTGAATAGCTATACTAAATGTATCTGGATAACTAACCCATATATCCCATTTTGAACAGCTATATTGAATGTATATAGACAACTGACCCATATATCCCATTTTGAATAGCTATACTAAATGTATATGGACAACTAACCCATATATCCCATTTTGAACAGCTATATTGAATGTATATGGATAACTGACCCATATATCCTATTTTGAATAGCTATGCTAAATGTATATGGATAACTGACCCATATATCCTTTTTTGAATAGCTATACTAAATGTATATGGACGACTGACCCATATATCCCAATTTGAGCAGCTATACTGAATGTATATGGACAACTGACCTATATATCCCATTTTGAATAGCTATATTGAATGTATATGGACAACTGACCCATATATCCCATTTTGAATAGCTATACTAAATGTATATGGACAACTAACCCATATATCCCATTTTGAACAGCTATATTGAATGTATATGGAAAACTAACCCATATATCCATTTTGAATAGCTATACTAAATGTATATGGACTACTGAGATGAATAGGGTGGATTAGATTCAGAAGGAAGCAGAAGTGATAACCTGATGTTAATATCACTAGGTAAAGAAATCGGTGGAGGAACATGGACTTGTATTTATAATAAGAAGCTTGTGGTTTGGCAATTTCTAAATAAATCTCACACAAAACCATGCGATAGTACAGACACGCAATTACATTGTACATATGTGCAGGCACACACTGAGATATTTCTAACTCCATTCAAACTATCAGCAATGGATTGGTTTGAACCTCTCTATCTCTCGCTCTCAAACACAAGACCATACAACAAGACAGACATATACGTATATATACAGACATATAGACAAAGACACACCATTAGGTATTTCTAATTGCTAATATCGTTATTTTGATCACCAACAGATTGGTCCAAACCTTGATGAATGGCAACATCTCAATCACTTATTTCAATTTTAGTGATAACATCGTTCTCTCCCTTTGAATTGTAACTTGATTTTATTTTTGTTAATACTGCTTAAAGTGATTAGCCATTAAAAACACAGTTAATGGTCTGACAGGTGAGGATTTCACACCGCATTCAGCCCTAATAAACATGACTATTTTTCTGAGAACAGAGGATTTCATGGTAATCACCTCTTAAAAACACAACTATTTATCTGACAGTTGGTTTTTCAGTGATCAGTCCTTATAAGCACAGCTATTGGTCTGACATTTGAAGATTGCAGAGAATGATCAGCTGTTATAAACCGAGGATTTCACAGTAATCGCCTCTTAAAAACACAACTATTTGTCTGACAGTTGGTTTTTCAGTGATCAGTCCTTATAAGCACAGCTATTGGTCTGACATTTGAAGATTGCAGAGAATGATTAGCTGTTATGAACACAGCTTTTGTTCTGACAGTTTAGGATTTCATAGCGATCAGCTTTAGTAAACACAGCTATTTTTCTGACGTGATGATTTCATGAAGTGATCAGTTGTTATAAAGACAGCTATTGTCTGACAGCTGAGTATTTCAAACACTATCAGCCCTTATAAACACAACTATTGATCAGAGAGTTGGAGAATATCACAGTGATAGGCCCTTATAAACACAACTATTGATCAGAGACTTGGAGAATATCACAGTGATAGGCCCTTATAAACACAACTATTGATCAGAGAGTTGGAGAATATCACAGTGATAGGCCCTTATAAACACAACTATTGATCAGAGAGTTGGAGAATATCACAGTGATAGGCCCTTATAAACACAACTATTGATCAGAGAGTTGGAGAATATCACAGTGATAGGCCCTTATAAACACAACTATTGATCAGAGAGTTGGAGAATATCACAGTGATAGGCCCTTATAAAGAGTTACTGGTCTGACAACTGAGGAATACATACAGCAGAGCGTATAATTGGATAATGGAATATACAAACAGGGTATCATTTTTAATTTCTGTGCAAATTTCTGAAAAGGTTCACCGACTGGCCCTCATCTTCAACCTAGTCAACACCAGAAATCAGTTGGTACTTCAAAAATGTTAATCAGACTTGCACTATTGCTCATTTCTTGTAGGATGATATGAAATGGACATAAAATATTTGGTAAGCATGTGGTTATCCAGTACTACAAACAGTTGCATTTTCTCCATTTTCATCCTTATTCACCAATTTCATCTCTTTTTATATGGTAACACATTACCACTATCAGTTGTATTTTTTACCATTTTCTGGTCATCCATCCGAGTGATCACATTCTATACAGTTATATATAATTACACATTTAGCCATATTTTCTACAGTCTTCTGGTCATGATTTACCCATGAGATCCCATTATATATGGCTGGATTTCATATCACTTATACCAACTTCTGGTACATGAAGTTGTTTTATTTAACTTGTTAACAAGAACTGAAGAGAATGGCAAAAAAGGAAAGTAAAAAAGTACATAAAATTAAACATTTGAATTTTATTTGAGGTCTATGAATGTTTGTACAGCAGGATTAAGATATATACAAAATAAAAATGTTATTACTGTTTTAATATTCACACCTTTGAAGACAACATCATTAATAATTCCTAAAATAGTTTGATACATCTTTACATTTTGAATCTCGAAGATGCATAATTTACACTCTGTTAAATACAGATCACATGCAGTTGTCTCATTTAACTTGTCATCATGAACCGAAAAGTAAAAAGCTCAAATAAATGAACATCTGAATTTTATTTTATGTCGGTGCATCAGTTTGTTAAGTATGATTGGAATAATATGCATGTGAGTTTTCTACAATATGATACAAGACTTACAGTCTATTTTCTAAACACATAAAGATATGGGTTATGATATACGGTTAAGAATTACTGATAACAACAGGAATATAAAGCATCGGGTGAACTTAATTGCAAAAGATAATCCAAACATCTTGGAAAGAGAGGCCCAAGTGGGCCTAGTTTCACTCACCTTGATAACTGACAAATGTAGTCTTGTGGAGGCAACTCATATATGCAGTGAAAGCAATGCTTCCCTAGAAAATTATTTCCATGAGAATAGTTACCTGATCAAGTTAATATTAGGAATATAAGCCTGCTACCTCCCAAATCCAGACCCACTAAATGATGAAAATTTGTCTTTTCTATTTCATATAGACAAAAGGCAATAATGACTGCCATTTACTTCTCCCCATGCCACCATTAGGTGTCACTAGTTTTTAAGCGGGGTGGTTGGGATTGAGTAATGAGGTTGGGTTAGTATTCTTGGAGAAAAATAACATATTAGAATACATTCCCCGATAACTTTAACATTAGGTTCATCGGAAATAGGAGGAGGTAATGATAAGCATCTTACCTATACCTCAGGTATCCTTCTAGGGAAGATTGGATTCCCCGTGTGAACAATAACCAACTCGAATACTGAAAACACAGCCAATGGTCATGACAGTCATTAAGATTGAAATCTTAACATCGAAATTCAGTGAAGATTTCAGCAAAGCTAAGAGGCCACGTTTTTTCAGTTGGGTCTGGTGTTTGGTGTGGCCAAAATCAAAGATATGATGGACACTATTCTGAACAGCTTTGATGTGGCAAAAACACATTTGTATTGACCTTTAAAGAAATGGGCAGTATGATATGGGTGGAGTGTGTCTTTTACCAGCATTAATATTCTCTGTGTCGCTATTCTCACCTTTGTCAACTGGGAAAGCAGTTAGAAAGATGGATACTCTTTCTCATTGTTAATGCTGACTGACGCTTTGCCTTTATAACCTTGCATGGTTGTAGAGGGTGGAGAGCATTCTTCTAAAGCAGCCTTGAAACTAAATGCCAGCCATTCCAATGTTGAATTGGTGTAGGACTGTTCTCATGAGTATTATCGGTGATGCACCATGTGAGATCTCCTGTTCATGGTCCGTTTCCATTTCGGGATAAACAATGCTTCACAGCTGCCAACCTTACAGACTTGCATTTAGTGAAATGAGGGGAAAATGTCAGTGAATTTTGAAAATAATTATGGAAAATACCTCAACTGGCAAGTCATGTGTCTTCAGTAAACCATCCTATATGTTCAGAGATTCCACCCAATTTTGATCTTGGTTTCAAGCACAAAACTGTACATCTAACAAAAATTACAAATGTTTAATCATCTCATTTTAATAAAATTCTTTGAAAACACTGTGTCTTCTTTAAGTGTTTGTTTAACAATTTACAGTTCTATGTATATGTGCCATTTTTGTTAAAAATGTTCCAGTTGGGCCCCAGTTTTCTAAACAAGTTTTTGTAACTTTTCTCTTAGACTATATAGATTCAATAAGTTCAAATGCTTGCTACAAGGCAATTTGAATTCTGCTGATATCGTGAATTACAGTATGGATAAAGGCTAATTGCTGATATCGTGACTAACACTTAACCGGATAAAGCTTATTTTATTCCTGAGTTGAGCCAATGAAGATTTTGGGAATTCATGACATTTTTTGTGTGCGGGATGAATCCATGAATCGCCATCAAGAGTGAAATTCACACCAAAGTTGTGATGGCTGGCTGCTCTGCATTATCTGTGGCAACAATGATGCAATGCCCTTACCTCTATATAATTTTTGGGTAAGCAGTGAATGCAGGACATGCTGGCTGTCGGATGATTTTGTCAACCAGCAACCAGTATACATGACTGGTTCACTGGAAGTTTGTTCAGCATGGTTACCAGCTGTGCAGAAAGTGATCTGGTTGGTGACGTTACTGGCTGTGCTGTGGTCATGGCTGGATGGATGAATTCATTACCCAAATCCAAATGGCCAATTACCAAAATATCATTATGGTTTAAAGACAAGGCTGTAGGCCTGACAAGGCAGACACATCTTTCAGTATGATAACCAGATAGCTGGTTCAGCTGGTCTGACAATTGTGGACAGTGATACAATAATATAGGATCCATTAAAAAACCCAATCACCATGACATACAGTCCTGACAACTATGCTAGGACATAGGGAGGAACTTACAACACCAGGGGTGTCTAAAATGGGTGTAAACTCCCTAAATGTATTATAATTATCTGTAGGAAATTTAAAATTGTGTGTGGTCATCACCCACTTTCTCTGCCTCTGTCCATTTTTGCAAAAACTGTATTCCGTACACTCTTGGACCAAATGGTTCAAACACTGCATGTTACTAATGAAATACATTTTTGTACACACAAGCCTCGGCTTGTGCATGTCTTCCTTGGCCTTGAACTTGTTGCATTTATTACACTTCGTCAACAGGTTTCACTGAAATGAAAACATAAACCGAAGCACAACAAAAATAAATTAACCTTGCCGCATCTTAGTAATTTAGCAAGCAATAGGCAGTGTGAACAAAAACATGAATCACAACATGCATCAATGACAGCACCGAGTGATCTGAACAGACCAAGTCCAAAAAGTGACCAATTCACAAAAAATACTGGAGAAATTCCACAATGATGTATACAACCTGTACAGGAATAATTAATGCACAATATAAATGAGAAATTCCTTGATGGATGGTTCCAATTCATATTGATATTGGCATGGATTTACGGGTGGTTTTTCATACAATGTTGACCATACTACAGTAAAGCTTAAAACAGTTGACAAGTAGTAGTAGCAAGGGGAGGTAATGAACAAGAGTTATTGCCCTTCCTATGATATAGAGGGTAAAGAAGAATCTTTGTCTATTAGGACAGCTGGATTGGGGAAGTAGCAGACTTATTTTCCTAGTGATCATGTGATTAGGGAATGTCTTCAGATGGAAACAAGAATGGATATAACTGTTTGCAGTACTAAGGTTCTGCCATGTCTATTAGATTTGGCAAACAAATGGCGTTTCAAGTGTAATGGTAAAGAAAAATTGGATACTCATTTTTATCTGTCCATTCACCAAACGAGAACCATAGATGCAATAACCAATTTAAATCCTTTGAGAAAAAGACCCCATTATTACTCATCAATATACAGTTTAGTGCTAGTTACATGTAGCTGATGTACTTACTAATTTGTCAGATATAACTTGTTGTAAATTAGACACTAACTTATTAGTAAGTACCACACAAGGACGACCTTTATTTAATCATATTTATTGAATCATGCTTTTCGTCTGTTCTAAAATATTATGAAGATATAGTAAACCTAAAAATAATATGAAGATATTAAAAATATTATGAAGATACAGTAAACCTGTGAATGTGCATACTCTCTAACAGTGAATGAAAACTGAAATGTGGCCAGTTTTTAACAAAATGGAATTGGTTTGTTACATTTTTCTTTCTTCTTAAATTCCATTTCATGGTCATAAAATGTATGGCTTTGATGTATGGGTAATGAGTTTACTGGTGTAAGAAACAATACCTGTTTTTTTAAAGCAAAATCCAGCAAATAAAATCTATCATTATACATGCAATATTGTTATTGGTTATATATGCAAATATCTGGTTTTATCGGGTACAGCACAATTTATTATCTGAGTAACACATTCTCCAAGTCTGGTAAAAATCAGATAAGAAATACTGTTTCTGGATTGGTAGTGGGGTGAAGCAATTTAATGCAAGACAACCTCATTAATATGCAGGAATCTTGTACATTATCACACATTTTAAAGATTTAGATGATATAAACCAATATTCCATGTGTGATTGAAATCAGATTAGAAATATGGACACTAGAGCGCTAATAAACAATTGTTGATGGACATACACATGATATATGAACAGACTAGGCCATATAATACGCTAGATTGTTCTTTTGGCCAGGTGAACAAAAAACAATTATAATCATTAAACCATCCAGTGGCAAAACATGTAATGAATACTTTATTAAGAAACATACACTGAAAACTACTTATTTATTTCCTGCAAGCAAGGTAATTTTTCAGAGCACATATTATGTACACAAATTCAGGACATCAGCACAGTACCTGCTGGAATGCCATAATAAGATATCTTAAGTCTGTTATACAACTATACCTCAAGTCATTTACACAAATACACTATATGTCTATCATACAAATATACCTCAAGTCTTTTATACAAATACACTTTATGTCTATCATACAAATATACCTCAAGCCTGTTATACAACTATATCTCAAGTCATTTACACAAATATACTATATGTCTATCATACAAATATACCTCAAGTCTTTTATACAAATACACTTTATGTCTATCATACAAATATACCTCAAGTCTTTTATACAAATACACTTTATGTCTATCATACAAATATACCTCAAGTCTGTTATACAACTATATCTCAAGTCATTTACACAAATATACTATATGTCTATCATACAAATATACCTCAAGTCTTTTATACAAATACACTTTATGTCTATCATACAAATATACCTCAAGTCTGTTATACAACTATATCTCAAGTCTTTTACACAAATATACACCACTGACAACAGTTGTTGTTGTGGTTGTTGTAGGGTTTAACGCAATTTTTCAGCACACGATAGACTATACATGGCGGCCAGCATTAATGATGGAGGAAGAACCTGGGAAAACCCCGGAAAGAACCACTGACCCATGACAAGCTACTGGCAAGCTTTCTCACATACCCACGCTGGCTGAATCCGAGACTCAAACCCACGCAGACAGAGGTGAATGATAGTGATCCGTAATGGACAGAGCTTTAGACCACTCGGCCACTCGGGGCCCCCATTGACAACAGATACTGGACACTAGACTGTTTGAAGAACAAAATCAGTGTGCACTGTTTGAAACTCTAGATGTTTGCAGGCCATATAAAATACTGCAAATTCAAGTATTTGTATTGTTTCATGCCATTATTCCAATCCAGGATGCATACAGATTACAGTATGCACAGCAACTTTCTTTTCATTATGATAGTTATTACTTAATACTAATATCTACATTTATTTGGATTTTTATGCAATGTGAAAATATGAAAATAAATATTCTTGTCTTGGACTGGTGTCCACAAAGATTTTTATCCTCAGATGTTTAGTTGTAAGGAGTAGTAATGATAACAATTCTTCAAATGGTTGCCATGATGACCATAGTGGCTGTTTGAGGGTCACCGATTTAATTTAGGGCCATAGAGACTCTGGGGTGTTGTGGTGTAATGCTCCATGGCAATTCTCTCTGTATTATAGGAGGAGAAGAAATAATAACTTTGAGCTTCCCAACCGTTGACAACAGATATTGGACACTAGACTATGGACATAAGGCCATCTTATATGCTCTTCTGATCTATAAATATGTTCAATGAAGAAATAATAACTGTGTCATACTGAGTAGACATTTTTTGAAGGTCAATGCTGCTTAAGTTCATGGTCATCATAAATCTCCAGTGTTTTGTACAAGTGTCACTAGAGACCACGTCATAAGTTTTCTGGCTGTATACCTCTCTGATAACAATCAATGTGCTGCTTAAGTTCATGGTCATCATAAATCTCCAGTGTTTTGTACAAGTGTCACTAGAGACCACATCATAGGTTTTCTGGCTGTATTCCTCTCTGATAACAATCAATGTGTCATCTGTCACATGGACATCATATGTATCCATGTACCCTGTACAATTACAGGGAGTCATGTGACTGTATCATGTACAACTAAAGATGAGTAATAGTGCTAGTAGCATATATAACTAGGGGTGAGTGACTACTATACGAGTAATAGTACTTGTATCATATATAACATGGGGTGACTACCATATGAGTAACAGTGCCTGTATCACATATAACGAGAGGTGACTACTATATGAGTAATAGCGCTTGTATCATATATAACTAGGGGTGACTACTATATGAGTACTTGTATCATATATAACTAGGGGTGTCTACCATATGAGTAATTGTGCTTGTACCATGTATAACAAGAGGTGACTACCATATGAGTGATAGTGCTTGTACCATGTATAGCAAGAGGTGACTACCATGAGTGATAGTGCTTGTACCATGTATAACTAGAGCTGACTACCATATGAGTGATAGTGCTTGTACCATGTATAACTAGTGGTGACTACCATATGATAGTGCTTGTACCATGTATAACTAGAGGTGACTACCATATGAGTGATAGTGCTTGTATCATGTATAACAAAAGATGACTACCACATGAGTAATTGTGCTTGTATCATGTATAACAAGAGGTGACTACCGTATGAGTAATAGTGCTTGTATCATGTATAACAAGAGGTGACTACCATATGAGTGATAGTGCTTGTATCATGTATAACAAGAGGTGACTACCATATGAGTGATAGTGCTTGTATCATGTATAACAAGAGGTGACTACCATATGAGTGATAGTGCTTGTATCATGTATAACAAGAAATGACTACCATACGAGTAATAGTGCTTGTATCATGTATAACAAGAGATGACTACCATATGAGTAATAGTGCTTGTATCATGTATAACAAGAGATGACTATGATATGAGTAAAAGTGCTTGTATCATTTATAACAAGAGATGACTACCATATGAGTAATAGTGCTTGTATCATGTATAACGAGAGGTGACTATGATATGAGTAATAGTACTTGTATCATGTATAACAAGAGATGACTACCATAGGAGTAATAGTGCTTGTATCATGTATAACTTGGGGTGACTACCATATGAGTAACAGTGCTTGTATCATGTATAACAAGAGGTGACTACCATATGAGTGATAGTGCTTGTATCATGTATAACAAGAGATGACTACCATACGAGTAATAGTGCTTGTATCATGTATACCTAGTCCGAGTATCATGAACACCTAAATGTGATTATTAAAAGTAATTCTGCTTGCAAACAAGTGACACTGTATGATCCATGCTGTACCATTACAATGGTGGGCACTTGCATGTTCAGGGAGCTTAAATCATCACTAATTAAAAATTTCACATTTGACAACTAATGATATTGTTCAATATAGATTACTATACAGTTTAAAAGAAATTTTCTTTTTGGTTTCCTCAGTGAATGCTCCACAATTATTCACTATCTCCAGCAAATAACAGGACGTATCTACCTAGAACACACAACCATTGTTTTTTGTCTCTTCCTACCGCATACACATTCAAAAATGACCAGTCATATGATTATGACCACACACAGAAGTCACTCCTGGCATGGAGTCATGTATTCTCACAACAGATCTGCTGGTAATTGGCCTAAAGTCAAACATTTCTCTTCTTCAAGGGAAGTAACTTCTAACAGGTGAGACCTGAAAAATGCATACATTTCTTGTCATAGTTACCACTTTAAAAATCCCATTGACTGTCATAATTTAGTCAGGAATAAAGTAGGCTGAATGTTTCACATCATTTAAGCAAATGAACATTGCTACCGTGCAATTCACAAGTGTGTAATTAAAACAAAGCCCATAACTGTATATGATGTACAGATATATAGATTCTTTTCTATCTGGTTGTCCATGTAAAACAATTTAATAACATATGTATTAAGCAAACAATAACAGTGGGAATGTCTATAATTTCCTCCATCAAAAAATGAAAGCTCTAATTAATGATACTTTTAATTCAATTACTGAGGTCATAGTACCATCTAAAATGTCCATTTCAATTGAGATCCAAGTAATATACATGTCACATAACCATTTGGCATAAAAGCTGCTTTACCAAACATGAAAGCAATGTATATAAAAATATGTACATAACTGGAACAGTCTCTATGGGAAATAATACACTATTGTTTAAGGTCTATGGAAGATAATTGGTGTTCCATTAAAAATAAAGAACTTTACATTAATTGCTGTAAGAAAAACAGGGCGAAAAGAACATAAACACTTCAAATGAAAACATTCCTGTAAACAATATCATCAGATGCTTTCATCAAGACAAAAATCATTTTAAATTTTATTTGAAAATTCACTTTTAAAGATAAATGATGAATGCTTACCTCAAGCAGTGAACTACACTATAATTGTTAAAACATTATAGTATTAACATGGTATAAATGTGATGTGATTAAAATGTGTACATGGTATGGTGGCAGAATATTTATGCTTTGAAAGAAATGGACTACATATATCACCATATATTGCCTATGTGAAGACCTGACAGAAACAACTTAGGGGTCATGTTCTTGTGACCTTTGAATTAGCCAATGGCAATGCAGCTTTTTGAAATTTGAAAGTGAATTAAATCCTTTAACAAGTATTGATTCTCTTCAGTTATACTGCTCAGTCTCCCAAACACAAAGGTATATGACTTCATTTGATTGGCTGATACGAATTGTAATTATGGTAATAACAAACATCACCAGAACTCCTTAATTGGTCTCTCTCAGAGCTTTGATTCTAATCAGGATGGTTAAGCTGAACCAACCTTTAAGCCTTGTTATTCAGGTTCAACTTCATTTATCATGACTAGACAAATTCATGTCCTGAAGCCAACCTTTTAACTGAATTATTCATGAATAGTTGAAATCATGTCCTGAAGCCAACCTTTTAATTGCATTATTCATGACTAGTCGAATTCGTCTTCTGAAGCCAACCTTTTAACTGCATTATTCATGACTAGTTAAATTCATGTTTTGAAGCCAACCTTTTAACTGCATTATTCATGACTAGTTGAATTCATGTTTTGAAGCCAACCTTTTAACTCCATTATTCATGAAAAGTTGTATTCATGCCCTGAAACCAACCTTTCAATTAATTTTTTATGAGAAATCATATTTATCCTCTGAAACCAAACTTTAAACCTCATTATCAATGAATAGGCATATTCATGCCTTCAAACCAATCAACTAATTTTTCATGACAATTCATATTCAACTCATTGTTCACAACCAGTCACGTTCATACCCTGAAACCAACCTTTCAACCTTATTATTCATGAAAATTTGTACTCATGCCCTGAAACAACCTTTCTACTTCATTATTAATAACAAATCATATTCACACCCTAAAACCAACTTTTCAACCTCATTATTCATGACAAGTTGTATTTATGCTTTGCCATTATATCATGCACTCTGTATTTGTACTTTGTACCTGTTGCTCTTGTTTCATGATTTTCATCTGTAGCTAACATGCTTCATAGACGGAAATCACCTGTCTCTTTTGTTTCTCTAACTCTGGGTTGTACACCTGTCTACCAGTTACAGCTTCAATATCATCAAGCACAGCTTTGAACTTGTTCCAGTAATCTTCCAAGTCTTGTTGGCTAAGCTTTCCATCCGGAGAATGGCCACTGATATGGTTCCTATAGGAACGAATTCGTTCCACACTGGCTCCAAGACAGCTGTCTCTTGGTTGATCTTGTGGATCATTTCCCCAACCTGTCAATGGAGGAGTAACTTTGCTGACATTTCTGATCAGAGTATACAGCAAAGAAAGGTCAAACTGGTCCACTGTTCCTGTTTTCTGGCCCTGGTTTCCTGGGAAAACCAGTTGAATCTGATCCTGGTTAAGAAGAGCATTCTGCCAGTGGCCTGGCCTCACCTGTCTTCTGGTGGTCAAGTTTGCTTGGTTGGCCAGGATTGCCTGGTAGATGTTCGTGTGAGGTGCAGGAACTTGGGTGAGGAGAATGTCCCTCAGGGCATTTCCACAAACAGTTACAAGAGCAACACAGAGTCGAGCATGATTCATGTGCTCACGTGTTATGGGTGAATCAGGATCATGGGCCTAAAGAAAGAGAAAGGTCAATATTATTACAGTACCAATATCATCAATGTCTAAATGTAACTGCAATAATGGAACAGTGTAAACGAAATGTTTTCTACAAATTTTGTGTGATAGCATAATGGAGAAATGTTTATCTTTATCTCCTTTTACACTGATATGTGAAATCAGCAACTGACCACTCATAAGAAATTTTAAATATTGCACAGAACTGGCTAAGAGGCAGATTCCAAACTACATGCATTATAGTCATTTTGCTAATTTGCAGAATCGGAGTGATTTCTATAATAATTTCCTTTTCTGACTGACAGACACGAGTGCCTGTGGCCATGGCAGTTGGTTTGCATTTGCAGTGAGTACAGTGTCATGGACTGGGTTGATAGGCATCCCTGCTCCCATATTTGGATTTGTTCTAGTCTAAGATAAGATTTTGATTTTCCTTGTACAAGGGCATTGTGCCATTTCTATTGTTTTGAAGATAACATCATCATACCTTCCAAATTTAAACGAAGACATGAAATAAGATATTTGTCAAAGCATTCAGGCATTGCAAAACACAGTGGTTGACCAAGATGAGTCCTGCATCGCATCAAATGTTGCAGCCTGAAATGGCCTAAAAGGTTGAAATAAAATCATTTCTACCCAAAAGGTAGGCTGTTCCAAAGTATGTTCATGTTATTGCTTATCGAGTCTAGGATGACAATGGCATATGAACAGAAGATAAGACTATGTCAGTTTCTAATTTGCATCCTGGAAACGCAACCAAGTTGTCAACACAAACAAACCTTCACCACACCACAAATGAAAGGGCTCTGAAAGATGCAAACAAAATTTAGTTGATATGTGAACCAATAATATATTGTATAATTGGCTGTGTCTCATGAATTGAACTAATAGCAGGCACAGGTGTATCATTTCACCAACAGCACACATTCCTTTCATAACTGTAGAAATACATTCCTAAACAACTGTACCCACAAATTCCTTTGATAAAATATGGCATGTACATGTAACTGTATCCCCATATTCTTTTGATAAAATAAGGCATGTACATGTAACTATTCCCATCCATTTTCTTGGATAAAATATAGCATGTACATGTTGTTGTTGTTCTTTTTGTTGTAGGGTTTAATGCCATTTTTTAGCACACGATAGGCTATACATGGCGGCCAGTATTATTGGTGGAGGAAGAACCCGGGTAATTTCTGGAAAGAACCACCGACCCACGAGAAGCTACAGGCAAGCTTTCTCACATACCCACATTGGCCGAATCCTAGACTCGAACCCATGCAGACAGAGGTGAGATGGCAGTGATCCGTAACAGAGAGTGCTTTAGACCACTCGGGGCCCCGCATGTACATGTAACTGTACCCATACATTCCTTTCATAAAATATGGCATGTACATTCAACTGTTGACCTTATGCAATTTTAGCATAAGATAAAACAATGATTGTTCTAAGTCAAGGTTGCCTATAAGATGCACTACACTGTTAAATTGTTCTAAAAATTGGACATGCATATTAGAGAAAATAAGTAATGATACTATTTGAATTTTCCCCCTTTTTAAGAATAATCAATAAATTACTACCCATGAAAAAAGAATGTATCCATATTACCCAAACGATGTAATTTATTAGATGGATACAAAAAAAAAATTGATATGAGAAAGGCGGGTAATAGTAAAAGTTATCTAAAGATTAACATAAGCAAAGAAAGCATTGCAATTGTGTGCCTTAAAATGTTCACTTCAGAGTCAGTATTAAATAAAGAGAGTACTGTAGTTGTGTGCCTTATGAAGTCCACTTTGTAGTCAGCATTAAATACAGAAAGCACCACTGTAACTGTGTGCCTTATAAAGTCCACTTTGTAGTCAGCATTAAATAAAGAAAGCATTGTAACTGTGTGCCTTATAAAGTCCACTTTGTAGTCAGCATTAAATAAAGAAAGCACTGAATTGTGTGCCTTATAAAGTCCACTTTGTAGTCAGCATTAAATAAAGAAAGCTCTGTAACTGTGTGCCTTATAAAGTCCACTTTTTAGTCAGCAATAAATAAACAAAGCACTGTAATTGTGTGCCTTATAAAGTCCACTTTGTAGTCAGTATTAAATAAAGAAAGCACTGTAACTGTGTGCCTTATAAAGTCCACTTTGTAGTCAGCATTAAATAAAGAAAGCACTGTAATTGTGTGCCCTACAAAATCCACTTTGTCGTCAGTATTAAATATCAATTTAAAGAAAAGTTGCTCAGAAATGCCAACCTTGTCTGGTTAAAATGAATTCACTTGAACTGATTTTCTATGTGTCTTCAAGTTTGAGCCTTACAAGTATATATTGTCCTTTTTATCCATTTAATACAGTTAAAATTATTAAATGTCTTTACACATACAAGGTATTAAGTTAGATATTACATTTCAGGAAATTTTAGAAATGTCAGATAAATCCATTGTATTATTATTATTCTTATAAAATATACTTATAATAAGTATTATTCTTATAAAATAACTATATTTTAATAACTATTCTAAACATTTATTACAAATAAACAAGATTTGAAAGAAATGTCATATCAAAGTTTTGTTACACAAAATAACTGCTATCATGTGTATAAGTCTTCAAAGCAGAGCGATTAAATTCTATTTTAAAACATCACAGGATATATTTTAGAGTTCAAACTGTGTCAGTACTTACTTTTAATTTTAAAGAACAATATATATGTCCTCTTGACACTACATCTGTTTCAATGGAAATTAGTGAGAACATTAAATGATGTCATATGAGACCATGTCATGAACTAAATCTATCTCTGATATCTTACGTGAGACACATTCTCCTACAGTGTTATCTTGTGGGGGACAGTGACCTCATTTATGGTTCAAACACTTCTATACCAAACAAGACAATAATAAAATGATATTATTTCAGCAGAAGGCATCAATGGAATAATATCTCCATGCCATTTAATAATGTTGAGAATAACTCACCTCATCTGCATTCCACATCAGAAATGGTGGACACTTTACAAGCAGGTCATACTGTAAGTTCTGGCCGAGGTAAGATGTAATCTTGGAAAGATTCAGAGCAATGAACCTTTTAACTCTGTGGCAAAGCTTTGCATCTGGGACCTTGACTTCATCGATCGCCATCCTTGTTATCTTTGCAGAAATGACATGGTTTTTAAAGTACAAGGTCAATCTGTGAAAGAGGTCAAGATCAAACACACAACAGCCACAGAAAATGAGATTTTCTGATGTCTCCTTCTTCTTAGCAACTGGCCAGCGAGCTACAAAGGCTGCAAGAAGCCTATGGAAGATGGGGGATGGCAGAAACTTCCCCTTAAAGATACACTGCAGGACTGGTGTGCTCACCATTCGGGGATCATGTCTAGTGGATATAACTTCTTTTGGAGTTTCTTCCCAAAGCATACAAGGGGTAAGGAAGTAGTTCTCCACCTAAAGATATATATAACAAACACATGTTCACAAACGTATCTGCATATAGCAGGGTTATCAATAGATATCAAAGCTGAAGAGTCAGTTGACCCTTGACTCCAAAATCTCAAGAGTCAAAACTGAAATCTAGAGACAATTCTTTTGAACAGTCATGAGCCCATTGCTGTGATTCATTGTTATTGGTGGAAAAATAAGATGTTTAAGATTTCTTGTCTCATGTTGAATAATGAGATGTTACATATATTATATTTAATTTATATTTGATTTACGGTGTACTGGATTTGATTTGATTGTTTGTGGGTTTTAGCATCCTTTTATTTACTTCACATGTCAATATAATGTAATTTTGTTTACAAGGAATTTGATATTTTCCAGAAAATTCCATTTGACCTGAATGTTTCTATAAATAACTAATAATAGAAACCATTGTTTCTATTTTTGCTTAGTTCTCAGCCTTGATTGAGGGTCAAGTAAACAACTTTTTCTAGGAGTAAAATGATTGGTTCTTATCAAGGACATACAGTAGCTATGTGACTTTTATATGCAAACATGATCATATCATCCTTATTTCGCAATTAGGCATTTCTAAAATTGCAAAATACTTAGTATTAATAGTGATGTTTAGAGAGAGAGATCTCAGAGTCTGGGGTTTTAAACACTTGATGTCAAGTTGTTTTCTTTTGTTGTGACCAGTATAGAAGTATTGATGTTTTGAGGTTTTGAGTTATATGTTCAGTTTTCTTCAGTTTTTTGGGGGACTCTAGAAGATTAATTCGTTTCTCTGGAAATATTATTGTATTTGAACAAGGACTTTTCTTGAAAATTTTTTTTTGATTTCCAAGACTGGAGGATTAATTAATTTGTTTCTACAAGGAACTGTAGATGTCAACATAGTACAGGCTACAGCATACGTCATCACCTTCCATCTTGGATTCTTTGTCAGGACTCATCAGAACATTTCAATATTAGGACTTTAAAAACTTTATTCATGGATTATTCTTGAATTATTTTTTTATTTGATTCTGGAAACTGTAAGTTCTCATATTTTTTTCATTTTTACAGTATTTGTCCAGGGAAATAAATTATCTGTTATATTTTTAAAAGTTTGTTGTTTTAACTGTTTCTTGTGTTACTGTTTGTTCGAGCCTAAACACTGTTACTGTGTGTATAATTTGTATATGAAACAGAGGATTATTTTGTACTTAATTACATTTTCAACTTCTCAACATATTATATTATCAACTGCTCAAATAATTTTATATGCAAATATATACCCATACAATATGAATATTAGATTTTTCAGATATCAGGATGTATATGACAGAGTTGTCAGTTCACTTGTCCTTAAATTCTCTAATAAATTTTGGATATTGACTCTCCTCAGTCTCCTCATAGCTAACATTATCTTTCTGTTTCTTTGGAGTCTGAGGGTCAGAAAATTCACCACCAGCATTGACATTTCCGAGACTGAGACTGACATTAAAATATACTTTGTGATTTTAATGTTCAGATGTATGCACAGGGTTGTGTCGATTATATTTTTTCTGAATGATCCATTAATTGAAACACTCGAGGTTTTAAATGTTTTGACGATTTGAGCAAACTAATTGCCAATAAACACAATTCCGCACTGAAAACAGCTCGCAAGTAGCCACATATTCCCATTTCTTCTAACTGGTTATAATACAAAGTACAGTCAAACAAACACCTACATTTTATCAAGAATGGAATTTAGTGAAGTCATAAATGATTCGGAATTTTTAAACATTCCACCAAATGAAACAAATTAATTGCCAAAAAACACAATTGAAGCTGGTCCAGTTACCTTGACAACTAGCGATGTGAGCCACCACATGCTCCAGTTTTGACCAGGTGATTATAATTGCCACTTCACCTCAAATCTAATAATGTTTTCAGAGATTTCGAGCCATCAATGCTAGTGTTGCTCTCTCTCTCTCTTTTTTGCCTGTTGCTATTTCTTATTAAACTTTTATTTATTTTAAATGTTATCTTATGCAGTCATCACTTTACTAAAATATCGGTGGCTACAATACTGAATAGGATAAAAAATGGAATAAATTCAAATATATGAATTCTATGCAAAACTTCACCAGATGAAAATATTGAGAACACAAGTTTCCTGGAGGGTTTAGGTAATGCTGTATTAAACAGGATCAAAGGCAGGAAATAACTTGCATGATAATGATAATGATCTTCCTTTACTGATTAAAAGCATAAACATTAAAATATTTAAGCATTCATCCTTGATGTGCATTTTGAACTGAAATGATTCTGCATTGTTTTAGATGCCACACAGGAGCTATCAGACTTATCAAGGGAGGTAAGCATTCAAACTATTTACTCCAGAGATCAAAATTGCAATCTTTGTTACTTTATATCTCTTGATCAGTCTTTCAAAATCAAAAGACCAGATTAACTAAACATAGAAAGGGTCTTATTATTTGCAACAAAAATTCTTAATAACATGCAATAGATGCCATGACAAAGGCTTTGAGATGAAGTTCATACAAGCCAATAATGAATGAAACATATGACATATGCCTCAGCAAGTTGTATCATTTTCAAAGATACGTGAACACACAAAATTGCATGGACAGATGGATGGGTGGACGGTTGGATGAATGGCTGCATGCATGGATGGATACACATGCATGTATAGTGTTTAACTTTATGCCAACACTATACTGGCTATACATGACCACTAAAACCCAAGTTCCAAAAATGCAAATGTAAAAATATCAGGCAAATTATGAAAGAAAAATCCTCGGAAATAATGTACACAAGAAGTCCAACAAGATAAAATATAGAAGATAAGTATGTTTTAATTGTTTAAAAAGTAAATGAAATAAAGTAGTTTCCCAAAGTTCTGCCACAGTGGATGAACATTATAGGTCATGATAAGCGATTTTCAAATTAATTCTTACACTGTCACACATAACTATACGACCTGTCCAAGTACAAATATACAACTGACTAACTGTAACACAAGTTTTACTCTATGATGCATGTAAGAATTCATGGAGAGAAGAAATGACAGATGGAAAAACACAGGTAGATGATCATGGAATTAGCTAAATGCCCCTTCCATATATGCAACAGAATTTACAAAAAATGGTGAATTGTGTGAAGATATGAAGGTAAAAGATTTGACAGATAGTCAGGCAACTGCATTGTTCTTATTATATTTAACACTTAAGGTTTGGACAACAGGTACAGTCTACATACCAAAAGGATTAGAAAATTGGAACATTTATTTCAACTGACCTTCTCCCCAGTCTCACTGAATGACCTTGGCCTGGCAATTATATTTAACTGCTCCATGATTAACAAGATGTGATCTTTGTGGGCATGAAGTTCTGGATGTTTCTCTTGTGTCCAGATGGCATCTGTGAAAGAAAAGAAACTGATTTAAGATCCACTACAGACGTTCTAATAACAAATAATATGAGATAATTTTGAAAACAGAGACATTTAAAAACATCAGATACTTATCTATTCCCATGGATTTTGAACTGCAATAGTTGCATTTAATTCCATTGTGAACAGAATCTCTATATAGGATATAGTACAAAGAATGAATTAATGTAAATATTTCAAACATTTAGCAGAATAGCACATATATGCAATTATACCTTTCAATTATGAATTACCTTTAATTTCTCCATACATAATCAGGTAATCAGACTTGAACAGATGAAACCTTCAAATCAGTTTTATTTCAAACTGGATTGTATGAAATAATTTCTGACTTTCTTTTCATTCTCCTAAAATTTTGGTGAGATAAAAATAAATGTTTTTATAAGATACTGATACTAATTTGTGTTGTCTATCACTGAATTGAGCTTACAGGTTAGAACCCCAGCTGTGTCATACCAAAGACTTATAAAAATGGTACTATCAGTAGCCTCACTTGGTTCTCAGCATCAAGTGGTTAGTGTTAGGAATAGTCTGCCTCATGTTACATGTCTGCAGCATGAAGCCGCAGTGCTTGACATCACTATAAATTGCCACGCTGCAGACATTGTTGCATTATGACTCAAATTATTAAAGCTACATTAAAAATCCAAAACACAAACACACACATTCCATCATTGAATTGACTATTATGAATTTTACAAAAGATGATTTGCCTGCATTCTCAAAGTGACAATTTCTTGTTCTCAGAAAGACTAGTTCTAGGCTTAATTCTTTGTTATTGAAGTCAGTTTTAAAGCTATCCAAAGGGATCTTCGGGTTTGTTTTATCAATAAAGATACAAACAATATTGCATAACTACCGTGATTGAGGTGAAATCTAGTAGTCTTTCCAAGGACTGAGTATTTAGTGCCAAATCCCATCAATCATCAATTACTACTAAACTGGATGTGTGGGCTCATCATAGGAATATAACAGAGAAGAGGATGTGGTTTGGCATGCCCATAAGTAGTATCAAAGAAACCAGTTTAACTCCAAAATATCAAAGATAGTGAGGGCATAATATGCAAACAGCTGAAAATATAAGTCACTAAAAATGAGAATTAAAATTCAAAGATGATCTTTTATTACGGTCATGTTCTTTATTTTAAAATGCATCCACATATAAATTTTCCTGAGTGTAAGTGAAATATGGTTCAGGACACTTAGGATGTAATGAACAAACACATGAACACATTAAGTTACAAAATGTTGAATCCCCTCTCAACTTCTTTCATGAGGAATAAAACGGAGATACAGACAACAATAAAAATAGACAACAAAAAGGAATTTACAAACCGACAAGTTCTAAATGAAGGATTCCTTTCTCCTTGAAGTCAGACCATCTCTGTCTGACAGTACGATCAGCATCACTGTCAAGAGGGTTGTCTGATGGAGAGCCATTGTTGGCAGGGCTGTTTGACTGAGAGCTATTGTTGGCTGGGCTTTCTGACAGGGTAGGCTGAGCATTGATGAGGGATTTCAAGGCATCGATCAACCATATTGGGTCCAAGATAATATTGTCTCTCAATACTTCAATGCTGAAAAGAAGAAATATTTAACATGATTTAGAATAATGTAATTAATCATTTTCTGTTGTATAATCTAAGTTTTATGTTTGAGTCATCCTGATGTAGCTTTTAGTTTCAACACTGTATTTTTCTGAAGGAAAAGAAAAAGGTAACAATCACCGACACACACTTGAACCTAATCTTAAGAATTGTCAAGAGGCCCCTGCTGGCAGAACTGTTATTAGGCACTCATCTCTACAGGTCACTGACATCTCACCTCTGTCTGCATGGGTCTCAAGCTCAACCAGCATGGATATGTGAGAAAGCTAGCCAGTAGCTTATTGTGGGTCTGTGGTTCCTCAATGGATTTTTCTGGGCTCTTCTACCACCGGGTATGCTGAAAAACTGGCATTAAAACCCAAACAATGACACAATTGTCAACTTTGTTCTGTATCGATTTCTGGATCTGCACTAAACTATACTGGGAGAGAAAGCAGGAAACCATTGAGATGCACACAAAATCCAAATCACACACACACACACATACTGAATGTATCCTTGGCTTATCACACTCAGTTTATAAATTAAAATATTGTCTTTTTCCACAAAATAAAAGTATGAAATAAAACTTTCTAATAATTGATATTAAATGGCATATAAAGTGCTATAAATAAGTGCATACACAAGATAACCTCTACTCCTCCTCCTCCCCCGCCAAAAAAAATGTTGTTTAGCAGCTTTGGTTAGTTTTTGTTGGGCAACAAAAGTATTGGTATGCACCCAGGAACTCTACAGTAGATTCAATCTGCATATTACATGGAAGAGACTGTGGACACTCTACTTCTTTCCAAATAGTGTTAGTTGTTACATGGAAGAGACTGTGGACACTCTACATCTTTCCAAATAGTGTTAGTTGTTACATGGAAGAGACTGTGGACACTCTATGTCTTTCCAAATAGTGTTAGTTGTTACATGGAAGAGACTGGACACTCTGCTTCTTTCCAAATAGTGTTAGTTGTTACATGGAAAAGACTGTGGACATTATTTCTTTCCAAATAGTGTTAGTTGTTACATGGAAGAGACTGTGGACACTCTACGTCTTTCCAAATAGTGTTAGTTGTTACATGGAAAAGACTGTGGACACTACTTCTTTCCAAATAGTGGTAGTTGTTATATGGAAGAGACTGTGGACACTACTTCTTTCCAAATAGTGTTAGTTGTTACATGGAAGAGACTGTAGACACTCTACTTCTTTCCAAACAGTGTTAGTTGTTACATGGAAGAGACTGTGGACACTACTTCTTTCCAAATAGTGTTAGTTGTTACATGGAAGAGACTGTGGACACTACTTCTTTCCAAATAGTGGTAGTTGTTACATGGAAGAGACTGTGGACACTACTTCTTTCCAAATAGTGTTAGTTGTTACATGGAAGAGACTGTGGACATTACTTCTTTCCAAATAGTGTTAGTTGTTACATGGAAGAGACTGTGGACATTACTTCTTTCCAAACAGTGTTAGTTGTTACGTGGAAGAGACTGTGGACACTACTTCTTTCCAAAAAGTGTTAGTTGTTACATGGAAGAGACTGTGGACACTCTATGTCTTTCCAAATAGTGTTAGTTGTTATATGGAAGAGACTGTGGACACTCTACTTCTTTCCAAATAGTGGTAGTTGTTACATGGAAGAGACTGTGGACACTCTACTTCTTTCCAAATAGTGTTAGTTGTTACATGGAAGAGACTGTGGACACTACTTCTTTCCAAACAGTGTTAGTTGTTACATGAAAGACACTGTGGACACTCTACTTCTTTCCAAATAGTGGTAGTTGTTACATGGAAGAGACTGTGGACACTCTACTTCTTTCCAAATAGTGTTAGTTGTTACATGGAAGAGACTGTGGACATTACTTCTTTCCAAATAGTGTTAGTTGTTACATGGAAGAGACTGTGGACACTACTTCTTTCCAAATAGTGTTAGTTGTTACATGGAAGAGGCTGTGGACACTCTACTTCTTTCCAAATAGTGTTAGTTGTTACATGGAAGAGACTGTGGACACTACTTCTTTCCAAATAGTGTTAGTTGTTACATGGAAGAGACTGTGGACATTACTTCTTTCCAAATAGTGTTAGTTGTTACATGGAAGAGACTGTGGACACTCTACTTCTTTCCAAATAGTGTTAGTTGTTACATGGAAGAGACTGTGGACACTCTACTTCTTTCCAAATAGTGTTAGTTGTTACATGGAAGAGACTGTGGACACTCTACTTCTTTCCAAATAGTGTTAGTTGTTACTGGAAAAGACTGTGGACATTATTTCTTTCCAAATAGTGTTAGTTGTTACATGGAAGAGACTGTGGACACTCTACTTCTTTCCAAATAGTGTTAGTTGTTACATGGAAGAGACTGTGGACACTACTTCTTTCCAAATATTGTTAGTTGTTACAAGGAAGAGACTGTGGACACTCTACTTCTTTCCAAATAGTGTTAGTTGTTACATGGAAGAGACCGTGGACACTCTACTTCTTTCCAAATAGTGTTAGTTGTTACATGGAAGAGACTGTGGACACTCTACTTCTTTCCAAATAGTGTTAGTTGTTACATGGAAGAGACTGTGGACACTACTTCTTTCCAAACAGTGTTAGTTGTTACATGGAAGAGACTATGGACACTCTACTTCTTTCCAAATAGTGGTAGTTGTTACATGGAAGAGACTGTGGACACTCTACTTCTTTCCAGATAGTGTTAGTTGTTACATGGAAGAGACTGTGGACATTACTTCTTTCCAAATAGTGTTAGTTGTTACATGGAAGAGACTGTGGACACTACTTCTTTCCAAATAGTGTTAGTTGTAACATGAAAGAGACCGTGGACACTCTACTTCTTTCCAAATAGTGTTAGTTGTTACATGGAAGAGACTGTGGACACTACTTCTTTCCAAATAGTGTTAGTTGTTACATGGAAGAGACTGTGGACATTACTGCTTTCCAAATAGTGTTAGTTGTTACATGGAAGAGACTGTGGACACTCTACTTCTTTCCAAATAGTGTTAGTTGTTACATGGAAGAGACTGTGGACACTCTACTTCTTTCCAAATAGTGTTAGTTGTTACATGGAAGAGACTGTGGACACTCTACTTCTTTCCAAATAGTGTTAGTTGTTACATGGAAAAGACTGTGGACATTATTTCTTTCCAAATAGTGTTAGCTGTTACATGGAAGAGACTGTGGACACTACTTCTTTCCAAATAGTGTTAGTTGTTACATGGAAGAGACTGTGGACACTCTACTTCTTTCCAAATAGTGTTAGTTGTTACATGGAAGAGACTGTGGACACTCTACTTCTTTCCAAATAGTGGTAGTTGTTACATGGAAGAGACTGTGGACACTCTACTTCTTTCCAAATAGTGTTAGTTGTTACATGGAAGAGACTGTGGACACTCTACTTCTTTCCAAATAGTGTTAGTTGTTACATGGAAAAGACTGTGGACATTATTTCTTTCCAAATAGTGTTAGTTGTTACATGGAAGAGACTGTGGACACTCTACTTCTTTCCAAATAGTGTTAGTTGTTACATGGAAGAGACTGTGGACACTCTACTTCTTTCCAAATAGTGTTAGTTGTTACATGGAAGAGACTGTGGATATTACTTCTTTCCAAATAGTGTTAGTTGTTACATGGAAGAGACTGTGGACACTACTTCTTTCCAAATAGTGTTAGTTGTTACATGGAAGAGACTGTGGACACTCTACTTCTTTCCAAATAGTGTTAGTTGTTACATGGAAGAGACTGTGGACACTTTACTTCTTTCCAAATAGTGTTAGTTGATACATGGAAGAAACTGTGGACACTACTTCTTTCCAAATAGTGGTAGTTGTTACATGGAAGAGACTGTGGACACTCTACTTCTTTCCAAATAGTGGTAGTTGTTACATGGAAGAGACTGTGGACACTCTACGTCTTTCCAAATAGTGTTAGTTGTTACATGGAAGAGACTGTGGACACTCTACTTCTTTCCAAATAGTGTTAGTTGTTACATGGAAGAGACTGTGGACAGTCAACGTCTTTCCAAATAGTGTTAGTTGTTACATGGAAGAGACTGTGGACACTCTACGTCTTTCCAAATAGTGTTAGTTGTTACATGGAAGAGACTGTGGACACTCTACTTCTTTCCAAACAGTGTTAGTTGTTACATGGAAGAGACTGTGGACACTCTACGTCTTTCCAAATAGTGTTAGTTGTTACATGGAAGAGACTGTGGACACTACTTCTTTCCAAATAGTGTTAGTTGTTACATGGAAGAGACTGTGGACACTCTACTTCTTTCCAAATAGTGTTAGTTGTTACATGGAAGAGACTGTGGACACTACTTCTTCCCAAATAGTGTTAGTTGTTACATGGAAGAGACTGTGGACATTACTTCTTTCCAAATAGTGTTAGTTGTTACATGGAAGAGACTGTGGACACTCTACTTCTTTCCAAATAGTGTTAGTTGTTACATGGAAGAGACTGTGGACACTCTACTTCTTTCCAAATAGTGTTAGTTGTTACATGGAAGAGACTGTGGACACTCTACTTCTTTCCAAATAGTGTTAGTTGTTACATGGAAAAGACTGTGGACATTATTTCTTTCCAAATAGTGTTAGTTGTTACATGGAAGAGACTGTGGACACTACTTCTTTCCAAATAGTGTTAGTTGTTACATGGAAGAGACTGTGGACACTCTACTTCTTTCCAAATAGTGTTAGTTGTTACATGGAAGAGACCGTGGACACTCTACTTCTTTCCAAATAGTGTTAGTTGTTACATGGAAGAGACTGTGGACACTCTACTTCTTTCCAAATAGTGTTAGTTGTTACATGGAAGAGACTGTGGACACTACTTCTTTCCAAATAGTGGTAGTTGTTACATGGAAGAGACTGTGGACACTCTACTTCTTTCCAAATAGTGTTAGTTGTTACATGGAAGAGACCGTGGACACTCTACTTCTTTCCAAATAGTGTTAGTTGTTACATGGAAGAGACTGTGGACACTCTACTTCTTTCCAAATAGTGTTAGTTGTTACATGGAAGAGACTGTGGACACTACTTCTTTCCAAATAGTGGTAGTTGTTACATGGAAGAGACTGTGGACACTCAACGTCTTTCCAAATAGTGTTAGTTGTTACATGGAAGAGACTGTGGACACTCTACGTCTTTCCAAATAGTGTTAGTTGTTACATGGAAGAGACTGTGGACACTCTACTTCTTTCCAAACAGTGTTAGTTGTTACATGGAAGAGACTGTGGACACTCTACGTCTTTCCAAATAGTGTTAGTTGTTACATGGAAGAAACTGTGGACACTCTACTTCTTTCCAAATAGTGTTAGTTGTTACATGGAAGAGACTGTGGACACTCTACTTCTTTCCAAATAGTGTTAGTTGTTACATGGAAGAGACTGTGGACGCTTTACTTCTTTCCAAATAGTGTTAGTTGATACATGGAAGAGACTGTGGACACTCTTCTTCTTTCCAAATAGTGTTAGTTGTTACACTATCTTATATTAGTTATATCTTTTCTTCTTCTGATTTAAATTACAGATTATTCACTCTCATTTGCAAGGTGAATTATCTTGCTAATGTATGCTTGTTTATTGAAATATATGAATCATATTATATAAACTTATTGTCTATCATTCTTCAAGAGTTACAGTTTCTAGTTTGACAGAAAGTTTTCTCAAATCATTTTTAATATTATTTGAGGCAAAAATGTTTAAATGACCTATTGTAATGGTAGCTATTTCTGATGGATTATCAGCATTTGTAAAATTCAATGTATCCACCTCATCATGCTTTACATCAAGTACAATCAAATTCTGTCAAGCAGTTTTATCACATGTCCTTTACATTTTGTCTATTTTTCTTTTTAGCAATAGTGACCATATCTGATGGTGGACTGGCATCATTTGTAAAAGTGTTAATTTCCCTACTGCAATAATCATTTCAGTCATGCAAAATGCTATTCATTAGTTCTAAGAAGGCATTATTTACTATTGTTAGTAATGGGGGACATATTTAATAGTGGATCATCATCATTTATACACACTGCAAACCATCTTAGTCCAGTATAAGCTGTGCTCAATTTAGTTAAAATTGGTTTTGTAGGTTTGAGAAGCTAAAAATGCAACTATTGATGCCATCACAATGAGCAAAGAATAATGGATACAAGACCATTCCATTAAGTTCACAAGTCCTTATGGCCAGGTGATAAAAGATACTGAAGATGAAAACTTCCATGTTTAATGAGCTTTATGTGTGTGCCAAGTCAGACTGGAATACACGGAATGGTCAGAAGAGTTATACTCCAAAAATAAAATGTTTCTGGACAGACTACAGTAATTACAGACAGACAGCAACAGCAACATCTATATCTCCTGAGTACATCATCTCCAACCCATTGTTTTTTTTCATACTAGTGGGATATAGACATGTGGATCCCTTCCTCTCCATGTTGCATACAAGTGGGATATAGACATGTGGATCCCTTTCTCTCTATATTGCATAACAGTGGGATATAACCATGTGGATTCCTTCCTCTCCACATTGCATACCAGTGGGATATAACCATATGGATTCCTTCCTCTCCACATTACATACCGGTTTGATATAGACATGTGGATACCTTCCTCTCCATATTGCATACCAGTGGAATATAGACATGTCGATTCATTCCTCTCCATATTTCATACCAGTGGGATATAGCCATGTGGATTCATTCCTCTCCATATTTCATACCAGAGGGATATAGACATGTGGATTCCTTCCTCTCCACATTGCATACCAGTTTGATACAGACATGTGGATACCTTCCTCTCCATATTGCATACCAGTGGGATATAGACATGTGGATTCCTTCCTCTCCATATTGCATACCAGTGGGATATAGCCATGTGGATTCATTCCTCTCCATATTTCATACCAGAGGGATATAGACATGTGGATCCCTTCCTCTCCATATTGCATACCATTGGGATATAGACATGTGGATTCCTTCCTCTCCACATTGCATACCAGTTTGATACAGACATGTGGATACCTTCCTCTCCATATTGCATACCAGTGGGATATAGACATGTGGATTCCTTCCTCTCCATATTGCATACCAGTGGGATATAGACATGTGGATTCCTTCCTCTCCATATTGCATACCAGTGGGATATAGCCATGTGGATTCATTCCTCTCCATATTTCATACCAGAGGGATATAGACATGTGGATCCCTTCCTCTCCATATTGCATACCATTGGGATATAGACATGTGGATTCCTTCCTCTCCATATTGCATACCAGTGGGTGTACCCCCATATTATATACCAGCCAGATCCATCCTCCTAAACTGTACTGAAATCAAAATCTTCAAATGATGTATCATCTAGTTGTATAACAATCAGGTTGTTAATGATTTTTTAGATTAATTTGTTCCTTATCTGTATCTTAACATTCTTTGGCCTGATGGGGCGTATACATAGGTAGCATTGTCAGCTTGCCTGATGGGACATATGCATAACATTGTCAGCTTGCCTGATCGGGTATATACACAGCTAGCATTGTCAGCTTGTCTGATGGGACATATACACAGCTAGCATCATCAGCATATCTAATGGGGCATATACACAGCTAGCATTGTCAGCTTGTCTGATGGGGCAAATACACATCTAGCATTGTCAGCTTGTCTGATGGGACATATACACAGCTAGCATCATCAGCTTATCTAATGGGGCATATACACAGCTAGCATCGTCAGCTTGCCTGATGGGACATATACACAGCAAGCATCATCAACTAGTCTGATAGGATGTATACACAGCTAGCACTGTCAGCTTGTCTGATGGGAAGTATATGCAGCTAGCATTGTCAGCTTGTTTGATGGGGCATATACACAGCTAGTATTGTCACATTGTCTGATGGGGCATATACACAGCTACCATTGCCAGATTGTCTGATGGGGTATATACACAGCTAGCATTGTCAGCTTGTCCGATGGGACATATACACAGCTAGCATTGTCAGATTGTCTGATGGGGTATATACACAGCTAGCACTGTCAGCTTGTTTGATGGGGCATATACACAGCTAGCACTGTCAACTTGTCTGATGGGACACATACACAGCTAGGATTGTCAGCTTGTTTGATGGGGCATATACACAGCTAGCATTGTCAACTTGTCTGATGGGACATATACACAGCTAGCATTGTCAGCTGGCATATACACAGCTAGCATTGTCAGCTTGTTTGATGGGACCTATACACAGCTAGCATTGTCAGATTGTCTGATGGGGCATATACACAGCTAGCATTGTCAGCTTGGCTTATGGGGCATATACATAGCTAGTATTGTCAGATTGTTGGATGGGGCATACCGGTATACATAGCTAGCATTGTCAGCTTGTCTGATGGGGCATATACACAACTAGCATTGTCAGCTTGTTTCATGGGGCATATACACAGCTACCATTGTCAACTTGTCTGATGGGACACATACACAGCTAGCATTGTCAGCTTGTTTGATGGGGCATATACACAGCTAGCATTGTCAGCTTGTCTGATGGGACATATACACAGCTAGCATTGTCAGATTGTCTGATGGGGCATATACACAGCTAGCATTGTCAGCTTGGCTGATGGGGCATATACATAGCTAATATTGTCAGATTGTTGGATGGGGCATACCGGTATACATAGCTAGCATTGTGAGCTTGTCTGATGGGGCATATACACAACTAGCATTGTCAGCTTGTTTGATGGGGCATATACACAGCTAGCATTGTCAGCTTGTTTGATGGGGCATATACACAGCTAGCATTGTCAGCTTGTCTGATGGGACATATACATAGCTAGCATTGTCAGATTGTCTGATGGGGCATACAATAGCCAGCCTTGTCAGCTTCAGCAAGTCAGGAAACTGTTCTTTATGCTTGTAATAAACAATTTCCCATGGCTCGTAGAATGCTTGACAGCTTTGTAAAACACAATATATCGATGCTGAATTGTTTGCAGAAAGACATGAAAATTTGACTCAACTTTATAGATTGACCATAGTTTAAATGGGCATTGTATTCTGCTTTTCTACCTTTAATTTGAAAACACCACTAAATGGGTGTTGACTGGCAAGCTGTTTGTTTCTGTCCATTGCACATGTATATTAGACTTGCATTCAAGATCATTTTCAAGTTCAAAATCGCTCAGTGGTATTTTCAGTAATACTTTTCAAACTCCAATATTCGGATATACTTCAAAATTGTAACAGCCATTGGCATCACCACCACTATCAGCCTATATTTCCTGAATGACATTGTCATCTGAAGACAGACCATGCGGGGAGTCAGCCATTTTGGGTTTTCAAAGTAAAGTAGCCCATACATGAAATGTGCACCTGTAAATCTCCTTGAGGAATGCAAGATAAAAACAATGGCAGAATGCTTGCTCCAGGGCTGCATGTGCCAATCCAATTTAGTTTAAGAATGATTTATGTCAAGCCAAGTACTCAGATATTTAAACAGTTGAAAAAAGGCACATGACATGACAAGCGTTACAAGGCTTCTACCAGTGGTATGACCTATATTGTGACAAGTAGTTTAATGACATAAATATTGTGCAGAATTCATTTTAATATGTGTGACTTTAAGCTAGTTTGCAGGGATTTTTCAGAAAACACTGTTCTCCATGTAAGCAAATGTGTTAAACTTTTGCATAATTTAAGCACTCATGTGCCCTGACACCATCTCAGCACCATCTGACATTAAATTCCAATGAGATATATAAGAATACCGACTGAAAAATTCCTATTCAGTGAAATGACTTTTTTCAATTAATTTTATCTAATCTGCTCTCTGTGTAAGCTTTATAAATGTGGCATTCAAATGTCTGTCATTGCAATGCCCATGCCTTTCATGAAAACCTAATTAAGAGCATACTAAGCAGCTAACCAAATTTAAAATGACAATGGTTTAAAATCTAGTTATCCATTTGCACGATAACCCAAGCTAAATAACTGATTAATGCATCTCCAGATGATTACAATACAGGAATGGTATCCATAACAAAATAATTTGTTTAGGGTCAGCGTAACTTCTTATCAACCCCTTTAATCAGGTTCTTGAACACGAGGCCAGCAGGCTGCATGCAGTCCATAGAGTATTTTATGTGGACCACAGTAAAAATTGTAGAATAATAATCAGTTTATTTTTTACAGCCAGCCCGTTTTGATTGCTACATCGTTTATTTCTTGTTTGCAACATTTCAACTGGCTACCATTTATATGAGCTGCTTTCTCTGTATGAAAAGGTTTCAGTGATGAGTCCCTTGGGTCAATGTACTAGTCCTCATTGGTCAATGTAATAGTCCTCATTGGGCCCATATGGTGATTTGAGTCTGAGAAAACTGCTTTTAATGCAGAATGATGCCAACCCCTTCTCTACACAATGTTGCCTGTCTTTCATGGCAAATGAGATACCAAGTACTACAAAACCAACCATTTATACTCATAACCCAGACCAAATCAAATCATTTATACCCATAACCCAGTACTTCCAAATCAAATTATTTATACCCAAAACCCAGCATTACCAAAACTAATTATTTATCACTATATGGCTGAGAGAATGAATCAAGAAAGCAAATATGAAGGAAATCATTAATTGTTAGAATAAATTATATTAAATGTGAAATGTTTGTTGTGTACCCTAAAGAATTTGCAATTGCTTCATACATTTTGTGTGTGTATATCTTATTTCAAAAATAGATCTGAAAAATGATTGTACCAATCAATGTCTTTTCTTGCTGAACAACAGTAACTTGTACTGGAGAGCAATTTTATTTATATGGTTACCACACTTTTTAAAATATAAATTTTCATGTCATTTCCCAAGTTTTTCCAGGATGAAATTTATTTTTCAAAGTTCACAAATGGCCATTACTGAGTGGAATTAAAGACCTTAGTTTATAAAACATGCACTTTTAAAATCAGAAGATGTTTCTATTTCAAGACTCTCCCAAATCATCCAAGTTAGAAAATATGATCATGCACTAAACATCGAAAGTATTAGTCACTTTCCAGTGGACCTAGCAAACCTAAACGATGTGACATTGAGTCATACCCAAATGAAATCAATAGGAAAATGATTTAGTTTCTCAGAAACTGCAAGCTTTACTATTGTTGTCTTTAACTGGCTGACAGTCTAGACAAAACTACAGCATAGCGCTAGATGAAATCCGACTTGTTACATGCCATTTGCATTAATAGTCACATGACTGCACAGATATCAACCTATGACATTGTAAATCCAATACTCACATGATATCAATAAGAAACCCCTTTCTAATGTTATTGTACAAAAATTCAAATAAATTAACACGAGACTCATATACCTTTTGTAAAAACCCAAACGAACATAATTCTCAGCATATTTATTCTGAGAACAATGCCCTGCAACCTGTCGCTGTCACATCAATCTGGACAGGGTCAGATTCATCAGGCAGAGACACGATGTGATACAACAAAACCTGGATAGTTATTCTCAGAATTAATTTGTAGACAATTCAGTATTCTTTCACTCTTTTATTACAAACATTATACATTTTATATATTTTTTTCTAACACAGTTGAAAAGGGTTATTATTGATATCATATGACTACTGAACCTATGATGTCACAAATGTGTGTGTTGCAAGATTTATGTATTCATGCAATTACCAATGCCAATGGTGAGTAACAGGTTAGATTTCATTAATTCTGTAGTTTTGTCTCATATGTCAACAAATTAAAGAAATAATGATTATAATACTCACAATTTCTGAGAAACTATATGATTTTCCTATTGATTTCATGCACATATAACTCAATATAACAGCGTTTAATTTCGTTAGGCAATAAGGTATGCAGCTATGCTTTTCTGCAACCATGTTGTCTTATTATGATGCTAGACTGGTTTTCATATCTTCAGTGTAAGAAAAGGTACTGATAATGAGCTGTCTGCGAAAAAAACCAGTCTAATAAACCAATCCAATCCAATGAGTGTTTGGCTTGACTAAGCAAATATGTTTATGGAAAGCACCCAAATGATCTGTACTGCAACCCCTGAATATTCTGATCAGAACTCAATAAATTTAACTCATGATCAATTCAGAAACGACTCGATTATGTTACTATGTAACTGTTTCTGTCATCAAGTGGTGGCAGAAAATTGCTTGTGTTTGCATACATTCATCAATATGATAGGAATAAACCCAGTATTTTGTCCGCAAACAAACTAAGGATATAGTGCATGCTGCTACTCTAAATTTTACCATTCTGAAGCAATATGAAAATCTGTATTTACTTGTTTCATGATCGCAATCTGAGATTGCTACTTTGCCAAAGTTTATCAGCTACTAAAATAACCAAAAATACTGTATAATTAGCCCAAGCCAGACCAATATATACTGTATTTATTTAGACTAAGCAAGACCAATATATACTGGATGTGATTAGACTAAGCCAGAATAACATATATACTGTATGTGATTAGACCAGGCCAGACTAATATATATTGTATGTAATTAGACCAATATATACTGTATTTAATTAGACTAAGCAAGACCAATATATACTGTATGTGATTAGACAAAGCCAGAATAATATATATACTGTATGTGATTAGACCAGGCCAGACTAATATATATTGTATATAATTAGACCAGGCCAGACCAATATATAGTGTATGTGATTAGACTAAGCCAGGCAAATATATACTGCATATAATTAGACTAAGCAAGACCAATAGATACTGTATGTGATTAGACTAAGCAAGACCAATATATACTGTATGTGATTAGACTAGGCCAGACTAATATATTCTGTATGTCAGTAGACTAAGCCAGACTAATATATACTGTATGTTATTAGACCAGGCCAGAACAATATATACTGTATTTAATTAGACTAAGCCAGACTAATATATACTGTATGTGATTAGACCAGGCCAGACCAATATATACTGTATGTAATTAGACTAAGCCAGACCAATATATACTGAATGTGATTAGACTAAGCAAGACCAACATATACTGTATGTGATTAGACTAAGCCAGACAAATATATACTGTATGTGATTAGACCAGGCCAGACCAATATATATTGTATGTCAGTAGACCATGCCAGACCAATATATATTGTATGCCAGTAGACCAGGCTAGACCAATTTACACTGTATAGTGATGTGATTAAACTAGGCCAGACAAACATATATTGTAAATATATTAGAAGAGCAGACCTGCCAAGTCCGTCTGAGTAAGGCAGTTGATTTTTTTTTCATAAGATTGACCTCTTTTCAGTAAGGTGTAACAAAATATCAATTACAGCTATTGTAAAGCTGGAAAACTTAATTAAAAGTTTGACACATCGATGATAAACATTATGTTCAACTGAAAAGTTTGTAAAGTATGTGTGGACTTTATTTACCACTAGTACAGTTATACAAACTCTAGTTCCAAACCCTATGCAACTCAATAGCTTGTTGGGGTGCATAGACTTCTTCTGCTATAAACTGCCATTGGCTTCTTTGGTCAAGTGGATACTATTAAAATGCTTTGTTTTAATATATGTATTAAAACATATGGACCTTTTTGACCTCAGTTGTGTATTTGATATTTTATGATTTTTTTATACTGGGTTGCTGATTGCGGCATTCAATTTGTACATAAAAACCATTCCCTGCCCCCTTATTTTCCCCTTAAACATGCATCTCTTTCTCGACACCATTTTTAAAAATTCTATAATCTACAGTTTGATCATGCAGATGGTTCACATTAACAAATATGTACAGTTTAAAGCATCTAAGGTGCTTTTGTAAAGTTAGTCTGGTTCCCTGACTAACTGTACTAATTCTAAGATGAAACCCAGATCCAAATAAAACACGGATGAACCAATTATCCGGACATATTGGCTACCATCATTTTACCATAGTTTTTGTTAGCATGCTCTAAGTCTGTATTTTAAGGGTAATTTTCATAAGACTTATGGCAAAATCGTGTCAGGTCTAGACCAGGCCTGACCAATATATATGTTTGTATGTAATTAGACCAGACCAGACTAATATATACTGAATGTAATTAGACAAGGCCAGACCAATATATATTGCATTTGATTAGACTATGCCAGACCAATATATATATTGTATGTGAGCAGACCAGGCCAGACAACATATACTGCATGTGAGTAAACCATGTCAGACCAAAAAATAAATATATATATATATAAATAGACCATTCCAGACCAATATTGCATGTGAGTAGACCTGACCAGATCAATGTATATATATATTATGTAATTAGACCAAGCCAGACCAATATATATATATATATATATATATATATATATATATATATATATATATATATATATATATTATATGTGAGTAGACCAGTCCATACCAACATATACTGCATTTAAGTAGAGCAAGCAAGACTAATATATATTGTATATTGCGATTTTACAGGTCAGACCAATATACTGTTAAAGCAATAACCATTCTAATCTCACCTGAAGTAGATGATTATGCCTGTTTCATGCAGGAATCTCAGAAACAAATTCAGTTCTTCACCTTTTTCTATTCGTACAGTTCCTTTCTTGTTTAAATTTTCCACTTCTTCTAGAGAAATCACCTGCAATGACAAGTTGACAAAGCTTCTAGCTTGATTGGTGTACCAAATTTATAAAATATTTATCTGTTTTAAACTACCTTTTTCTGTTTCAATACATCAAATAATCATCATAAACCTTATCAAAGCATTATGTAGGCATCCAAAACTTGATCCTTGCTAGCGAACAGGTGAGCTTGCAATGTTGCTTGATCATCTTAGTTGTTTGTCATGCATACTGCATTTATAAACAGCAGGACAAGTATGCTACAGGCTACATTGATAACACTGCCAATATCCAAGTGAACTTACAGTCTTGTTTGATCACCTTGCCAAGAGTTATGAATACTGCATCCATCAACACGATACATTGTTTACCCTATCAATATCCAAGTGGTCTTACAGCTTGGTTAGCTCACCTTAGCCTGGTGTTACAAATACTGCATCCGTCGACACGATACACTATTTACCCTATCAACATCCAAGTGATCTTACAGCTTGGTTAGCTCACCTTAGCCTGGCATTACACATGCTGCATGATACACTGTTCACCCTATCAATATGCAAGTGGTCTTACAGCTTGGTTAGCTCTCCTTACCTGGTGTTATGCATACTGCATCCGTCGACACGATATATTATTTACTCTATCAATATCCAAGTGATCTTACAGCGTGGTTAGCTCACCTTAGCCTGGTGTTACACATACAGCATCCATCAAGACGATACACTGTTTACTCTATCAATATCCAAGTGATCTTATGGCTTGGTTAGCTCATCCTAGCCTGGTGTTACACATACTGCATCCATCGACATGATACACTATTTACCCTATCAATATCCAAGTGATCTTACAGTTTGATTAGCTCACCTTAGCTTGGTGTTACACATACTGCATCCATCAACATGATACACTGTTTACCCTATCAATATCCAAGTGAACTTACAGCTTGGAACATGATACACTGTTTACTCCATCAATATCCAAGTGGTCTTACAGCTTGGTTAGCTCACCTTAGCCTGGTGTTACACATACTGCATCCATCAACACGAGACATTGTTTACCCTATCAATATCCAAGTGATCTTACAGCTTGAAACATGATACACTATTTACTCTATCAATATCCAAGTGGTCTTACAGCTTGGTTAGCTCACCTTAGCCTGGTGTTACACATACTACATCCATCGACATGATACACTGTTTACTCTATCAATATCCAAGTGGTCTTACAGCTTGGTTAGCTCACCTTAGCCTGGTGTAACACATACTGCATCCATCAACACGATACACTGTTTACCCTATCAATATCTAAGTGATCTTACAGCTTGGTTAGATCACCTTAGCCTGGTGTTACACATACCATATCCATCAACACGATACACTGTTCACCCTATCAATATGCAAGTGATCTTACAGCTTGGTTAACTCACCTCAGCCTGGTGTTATACATGCCGCATCCATCGACATGATACACTATTTACCCTATCAATATCCAAGTGAACTTAGAGCTTGGAACATGATACACTATTTACCCTATCAATATCCAAGTGAACTTATAGCTTGGATAGCTCACCTTAGCCTGGTGTTACACATACTGCAACCATCAACACGATACACTGTTTACCCTATCAATATCCAAGTGAACTTAGAGCTTGGAACACGATACACTATTTACCCTATCAATATCCAAGTGAACTTACAGTTTGGATAGCTCACCTTAGCCTTGTGTTACACATACTGCATCCATTAACACGATACACTGTTCACCCTATCAATATCCAAGTGAACTTACAGCTTGGAACATGATACACTATTTACCCTATCAATATCCAAGTGATCTTACAGCTTGGATAGCTCACCTTAGGCTGGTGTTATGCATACCGCGTCCATCGACACGATACAATATTTACCCTATACATATCCAAGCAAACTTACAGCATGGATAGATCACCTTAGCCTGGTGTTATGCATACTGCATTCATCAACACAACACACTGTTTACCCTATCAATATCCAAGTGATCTTACAGCATGGATAGATCACCTTAGCCTGGTGTTATGCATACTGCATCCATCGACACGATACAATATTTACCCTATCAATATCCAAGTGAAATTACAGCATGGATAGATCACCTTAGCCTGGTGTTATGCATACCACATCCATCAACACGATACAATATTAACCCTATAAATATCCACGTGAACTTACAGCATGGATAGATCACCTTAGCCTGGTGTTATGCATACCACATCCATCAACACGATACAATATTTACCCTATAAATATCCAAGTGAACTTACAGCGCGGATAGATCACCTTAGCCTGATGTTATGCATACTGCATTCATCAGCATGATACAATATTTACCCTATAAATATCCAAGTGAACTTACAGCATAGATAGATCACCTTAGCCTGGTGTTATGCATACCACATCCATCAACACGATACAATATTTACCCTATAAATATCCAAGTGAACTTACAGCACGGATAGATCACCTTAGCCTGGTGTTATGCATACTGTATTCATCAACATGATACAATATTTACCCTATATATATCCAAGTGAACTTACAGCTTGGTTAGATCACCTTAGCCTGGTGTTATGCATACTGCATCCATCAATAGCTAGATATGAATGTTGACACTATTGTCCATGCCAATATCCACGTGAACTTGCAATTTGGCTTTATGACCTTAGTCATACATAATACATCCTGCATATTCAGCTACAGGCGACACTGACCAGGCCAGTATCGAAAACAACTTATGGTTTTGTTTGAATTCTTCAGTTGATGCATACGTTAAAATGTTAAAGTTTTCACTGATGATATAAATGAGTTGGATAATATTGAAGGCTATATTAATGACATTATGTCAGCTACATGTATGATTGGATCCCTTTAAACATAGTACTCCTAAAAAAAAAGTTTTATTTACATAGCTACAAATGATACATTGCCTCAAAATGAACATGAATGTATCATAAAGATGAAAGCAGTTTAACAGTTCTAATGCAAAAGAGAAGGAAAACATGAATGGTATGAAGAACATATATATTTGGTACAATTACTGAGTTACACCCATGTCTTTGTACAATACATATATGCTACATCTAGCTGTTTATATCTGTGAACGATGATTGATAAGACAGATGTAAAACTATTCCAAACATTGTTAAATCAAAGAGCTAAGACTGCAATACATGAAGGCACATCCATTTGGAGTTCAAAAATCTGATCATAAGTGAGTCATTGAATTCCAATTTTAAGAATAACGAGTTCATTAAATATACTGAGACCATGAATTCTAGATAAAACATTCTCTTCCTTTCAACAGTAAGTGAAGAAACCATTTCTGATATTTTTCTGCAATGACAATTTTCATACAAGATCCTGTTTAGGCCTTCATGGACATTATCAGATTTGAACACTTTTCAGTATGGATCAAGTAGGCATCATATAAAGTCTTTGTGTGAAAACCTATGTCAATATGACCATCCATTCAGGAGGAGCAGTGGCAACAAAATGTTCAAGGTGGCTAGCTTGGTGGACATATTGAATGTCAGATTCCCATCACTGTCATGTAGGACCAACAAAGGACGTGATCATAATAAATCTTTTGACGAAAACTCTATGCCGATATGACCATCCATTTAGAAAGAGTAGCAACAACAAGGTTTTCAAGATGGCTGCAGTGATGGCCATACTGGATGTCAGTTTGGACCATATTATTGTAGGATCAACTAGATATCATCAAAAGTATGTATGTGAAAATCCCATGGTGATATGAATTTACATTCAGGAGGAACAGTAACAAGATTTTTAAAATGGCTGCCACAGCAACATTACCTTTAGGACCAATTAGACATCACAAAAAGTCTTATAGTGAAAACCCCATTTTGGCATGACCATCCAGTGAGAGCTAAATTTTCTACATTTTGGTGGACATCAGATTGGCAGCATTATCTGGACCAAAGAAATATCATAAGAAGACTTGTAGTGAAAACTCCTGTGGGTGAATAGTGATAACATGGTTTTAAATCTGGATGCCATGGTGGCAGTACTGAACATCATATGAGCACCATTTTCATTTAGGACTAAATAGATCTCATAACAAATCTTTAAGTGAAAATCCCATGTTGATTTGACTACCCATTCAGGAAGGGTAGTGCTAGCAATATATTTAAAACTGCTGCCATGGTGATGATAAAGGACTTCTAAGATCACTATTTCCATTTCATATCAATTAGACAATTAGACAATAGGACGAATGTGTGTGTGATTTGGATTCAGATGGGTCTGAAAACTGTGCGGCTGCCACTAATGTACCAGAATCAAAGTTTTACTCTGTTCTTGCTAAATCTTTAAGACAAAGGCTCTAGAATGTTGACTCTACATGTCAGCCAACAGCTTATATTATATCTTGGATTGAAACATTGCATTTGAGGAGATGGCTCAAATTTTCCAAGCAGTAACCTTCATGAAGCGACTCTGGTGAGAGTACACAGAGCAAGTGACCCAAGAAGTAAGGCTTATGGGGTGTTATCCAGTGTTCCAGCTCACACCCGGAGGAAATGAGGCATTTGTGCATGGCACGAATCTTCTCTGTGCATTTTAAGTAGTGATTCAGAATGTGAACAGGATCTTGCATGGCTGCTTTTCTCGACCTGTCTATGGAAGAGAGCAAGAAAGTGGTGCCTCTTTGGTCACCGATCGATGTTAACCTATTTTTGGGATACAAAGCATGCATGCAGAAGTTAAATCTATCAGTAAACGTGTCTTGCATGATAGTGACTTTAGCGAAGTGTAGGCTAGGGGTTCAAATGGATTCAAATCAAGCCATGTTTAAAGCCAGGATTGGTTCAATTTGGAAACAGTGAGGGAGGGAATTTGGTCAGTTGAGACCAAAACAGGCTAAATATCTGATAGGTCTATATCATAACCAAATCAAGTCTGCCATGATGCCAGCATGTCCAATATCATGGGGCAACAGCCTTTTATAGAGATTTGAACCAAGTGTTGGTAAGTTGAGGGATTGAGCCTTCCTGCTCTCAAAATTCTCTACAATCAAAGGTCTGAATTGTTTGTTTTGCAAACTGTCCCAATAAGAGCCGAGCATGTAGAAGAAGAGGATGCTCATATCAGGGAAGGACCACCCATAACCAAGGAGAAGATTCGGGTTGGCTGGAATCTTCCTAGGCAAATCAATAACAAGTAAATCAGTGAGCCAGGACTTGTCCCATCTGAGTAGGGCTATCAGAATCATTTTGCTATTCTGAACCCGTAACCTCTGGATTATTTTTTTATCAGCACCATGGGTGGAGAGGCAATTGCCCACAACACCTCCAAATAATAGACAGTGCACCCATGGTCCACACTTTTGCATCTGGAACTCTAGAGACAAAGGTGGTTAAAATGTTATTACACCTTATCATAAAGAGGTTGATCATCGGTTGCCCCCAAAGTGTGCAAATCTGAGTGAAAACTGAGAGATGGGGAGATCATTCAGTGTGAAAGATTTGACCACTCCTTGATAGAGCACCAGCCAAGACATTCTGTCCGCCAGGAATGTGTTTGATTTGTATGTTGATATGGATATTGTTATACCAATGTAGAAAGTGCCAAATTAGAATACACAGGTTGGGAGATCTGGTATCTCCCTGTTTGGGGAGATAGGTCACCACCACAGAGTTGTCAGACCTAATGTGGACTATATTTTCCTCAGAGTCGATCTATTCAGAAGTGAAAGGCATTGATGACAGCCTTCACTTCTAGGACGTTGATGTATGGCTCCCACATGCTGCTGGCAGGTGGGCACCCAAACCATGTGCACAGGTGTCACTACATACTTTTGTTTCCATCTGGGGCTTCTCTATTGGGATACCCATGGTCATGGTCAGCCAACCTGGATTGCACCAATGAGTAAATGTTGAAGGAATGAGTAAATCTTGGGTGTGATCAGGATGGTTTGATTGAGGAGACTTGAAAAGGGGCGACATTGTGCTTGTAATGTCCACCAGAAACGAGTTAGCTCAAGTCTGCTGCCTCAATGAAAAAACTGAGGAGCTGCAAAAAAGCTCATGTTGAAATCCATGTCCTGTTGGAAATGATGGGTCCAACTTGCTGTTTGCTTTCCGAAAAGGAAAGTCTAGAATAAAACCCTGGGGATTAAGGTCTTTGCACAAGTGTCATCTCCTGTCTTTATTATTTAGAGAAAATGTTCGTGACACTGGGTGTCATTTGTTTTTTTTTTGAGCAACATATATCTCATGCTGTAGAAACGCATCCTTCCCCTGATCTGATGGTGTATCGATGAAGAGGGGAGAGGAGAGATTGAGGGTTATTGATGAACAAAACCTGAATCCCCTCCAAATGACCTGGATCAACAACACACACACACACATACACTCCATTATCAGGGAATAGGGAGATCCAGTAAGCTCAAAATTTGGTTCTTACCACCTATGTACAATTGTTTCCTAGGGACTGATATTAGTGCATGTGTCTGAGAAGATCTCCTGTGCTGAGGCTGCTTAACATCTCTTCACACTAGTGGAGGCTGAGTGGTTCAAACGCCAATGTGGGATGATCAGGGAAGTAGAGCAGCAGTTCCTGAGCTGCCTGCCTCTGAACTTCCTCTATTCTTTCTCCTAATAAATGGTGACCTGAACAGGGCTATCCAGAAAGGGAGGGTAAGACAAGGTTTGAGCAACATGGTTCAGAGACATGCGACACATATCAGGAATAAATTGGCCAAACCCATCAAAATATTGGTAACGGTAAGGACAGCAGCCCTCGCCAATGACCCTTGCAATCCTGGCAATCACCTCAGTAGTGGCTATTGCCAGATGTCTGAGTCTGAAAGGTGCTAATGAGGCCAAATCTAACAATGAAGATGGTGCAACAACATCTCAAACCAGTTTTGACAAGCATGGAGCACATTTGTCTGCCTTATTAAACAGACGTCCAGACATATGAACACCTGATATATTTGTGTCAAGTGCTGGGAAATCACTAATGAAGTTGTGTGTTGCTTTAAGTCTATCCAATTGGGGGTCCGAACCAGAAGGATGGCTTCTCTTCCTCCTTGTCTAGATCTACTGATTCTTTAGAGTAGCGGTAAATTGCAGGGCATTATGAATTAGCTAACACCCTATGCATTCCTCAGTGGCAGCTTGAAAGCTAAACTAGTCTTTTCCATGGTCATTTCTGAGTATTACGTGAAGGATGGTGGATTTGAAGGAGTTTAGTAACACTCACAGCATGCTGAAACCCAATCTAGGTCTACTTGCAGCTCTGGAGAAAATATACCAGGTGGCATGAAGACTCAATTCCATCCATATGAAAACATCACTAGCTCTACCTCATGGACATTGAGTGAAAATATGGCAATCCAACACTGCCAGGACTGCCAACTGGTTTGCTTGGTGATTGGTCAGCTTGGATGCTGGTGGTATAGTAGATGGTTTGGCTATCACCAGTACCAGCCACTCCAATGGCAAACAGACAAATTTCTCACTTAAATCTCCATAACAGGAAGAGCATGTCACTGACAGTATGGTTTCTTCAAAATATTGATCTAACTATCTATATAATTTCTAAGATATGCATTTACGTGACCAAAGCCTTTCATCTCTAATTCCTCCAGCATGTTTACTGGGTCTCTTTGTGCGTGCAAAATGAGATTCAAATGGATATTCTATTTCAGGTATTGTACCTAAGCTGCTATATAATTAACTCGTGTTTTGTCATGATCTGCTTTTCTTATCTATCCCTGAATCTGTTTAATCTATACAGAAATTCACTTGTTATAGCTGAAGTAGATTCAGATACTGGCCTGCTAAATCCATCTAAATGTATTGTCTTACAATGTTGACATTTTTATGTAATTCACTTTAGTAAATTGTTTTGATATTGCACAATGATAAAATGAATGTAAGTTCTAAGGTTAGGTTTAAAGTGTTCAAATTTCTAATTTATTGCATATGCATGAAAAGCAAGTATCACCAACTAGAAAACCAGCCCCTGCTTAACTGTACTTTAAAGATGCTCTACTGATACTCTCAAAGCACACATACGTGCTTCATGTATTAGCATGCAACAAGTCACCTGCTTTTAAAGAGATTATAAAATGCTGTTAATTGATTATTGGCAGCTATCATTTCTTATCACATTGAAATTCCCTCTACTTCCAAACCAAATCCTCAAACCCTGCCACCCACACCTTTCTACTGTCTAAATATGACACAAATCGAAAGTGTTGACAACATTCATAAGCATTATGTTGGAAGATATGTATATCACTTAGTCATAAGTATATGTAAGATTACAAGCAATTTGGGGAACAATGACCATGGACAGGTACAAGTCTAAGAAACGCAGTGTACTGATCTAATTCCAAAGCCAGAGCTCAACAAATATTTACCTGGCTTATTTTTTGAAGAAAATGATTTAAATACATCTATCGTGTTAGACTCAAGCCTAAAAAACATAAAGAAGTGAATTGTTTGCATTAACCTGGTACCAGTAGTGATAATATTCCTCTACATGCAAATCCATGAATAGAAGATCTGTCAAAGATTTTTTATGTTAGATTTTTTGTAAACGTGTACCTTAACTCCATCTGCCTTTTGATTCATTAGTTCCTGTTCCAGGAGGATCCACCGTGCAGGTATCTCCTCTCTCCAGTATGGCTGTTGCATTGCCACCTTTAGAATTTTTCTCTTCAAATCCTTCAATCTTTTGTCTACAACAGTGTTGTCAATGGCAAAGTCCTCATCTACCAAGTGAAGCCTGGTAGGTTTGTCTTTTAGATAAGAACGGATCTCCCTGAAGTATTTCTTACAGATCTCATCAAGGCTGCTCTATATATGGGGAGTAGATAGGAACAAAATGAAAATGGCAAGCACAGCTTTTTCATCACTTACACTAATAATTATAGAATTTACATCTCCATTCATCAGAATTTCAGTGTTTTCGACAATTGACAACATTAGTTGATTTTGGTTTGACATATAAAGTATGACTGAGGATCTTGAAAACCATCAATTCTAGCAAGTTTGCTTCGATTTTTGATAGTTTTTGGAACTTGTGTTTTTTTTTATTCACTGATTTCTGTGCATGCAAATATACATATGAGCTAATTAAATTTCAAAACACAAGTTATATCATTTTGATACAACTTTCCAATTCTAATTTCTCTGTAAAAATGCCTCTCTCTAGCTTGACTATATGTTTGAGATATGTAAAGGCCATTTGAATAATAATGAAACAACTGTACCTACACAGAAATATAAATGGATAAAATGTTGCTTGTTTCTTTTCCAAAAATGCCATTTATCTGTTGGGACTGATTTTACTTTAAGTCTAATTTGAAGCTATTTGTTTCTGTTTGTCTGGATTAATTGATTTATGATAAGCCATCTAGTAGATATGCAGCTAACAGAAATACTAGCAACATGAATGTTGACAAAAATAATATGATACAAAAAAAATTAATTTTGACAAAATGTTTTATTTACTCTTTTTTTATATTATACTCAAAAGTACAAATAATTAATCAGTTAACCCCATCTTGCAAGGATACATGAGGACAAAGTTGGCCTGATATCACTAGCAGAGATTAAGAAGAGACCTTTTCACTAAACTGACTTACATATTATTGTAAGAAAGTGGTCTTATATATATATATATCTGTGTGAGTGTCAGCATGTGTGTGTGTGTGTGTATGACAGGCACTACTTGTGCCAAAATATTACAAATAAAAAAAAATTCTGAGACAGGAATCATATACAAGAAATCACTCCTCCATTTCCAACACAGATCCAAGCATTCTGGACTGGTTTACCTAACACTAGCCTGCTGCTTTCATGGAACTACTTTGGGGATTAGCAAACAAGGATTACTCCAAGAACAATGCTACTTGATAGATGAACAATTACTTCCATAGTTGGGGGCCCCAAGTGGCTCTCCCTTACGGATCACTTCCATCTCACCTCTTTCTGCCTGGGTTCGAGTCTCAGATTCGGCCAATGTGGGTATGTGAGAAAGCTTGCCAGTAGCTTCTCCTGGGTTGGTGGTTCTATCCAGGGGTTTTCACGGGTTCTTCCTCCACCGTTAATACTGGCCGCCATGTATAGCCTATCATGTGCTGAAAAATGGCTTTAAACCACACAGAAACAACAACTTCCATAGTTGTCATCACTTCTAGAGCAGCATTTTATAATTGGTGCTTCAACACTGACACAAAGCAAAATTCTTTATAGGAGAATAATTATTTAACAAATTATGCAATAAAACATTACATTTCTATGTTATACTGTAATTACAGTGATATACATACAGAAACATTAAATTTATAATATTTTATTTTCCAATTAAAGTAATTTACATAAAACAACAATTGATTTAATTTGTGTTGTAAATTATAATGATTTAATTCATGTATTTGCCTGCTGTTTTAAAAACAATGAAATTTTTGTAATTATAAAACATAACGTTTGATAACTAGCTTGGTATCTTGCCTAAATAAATAAATTAGACAAATTTGGCCAGTCAAAAAATTGCATAAATTGGAATATTTCAGCTATCATTTTAGATAGATCATCATTTATGACTTTATATTGGACAACCAAAATTTATGATCATTTTTGTTGACATGACTTTATCAATTGCATTTTCTTGTCAGCCACCTAGTATTAAGAAAATGTGCAGTCTTTTATCATAAATAATGCATGGAAGGAAAATGAGGCATCTTTATTTTTTCTATTAAAGTCATAACAAAGTCTAAATCATACCTTTCCTGCATCTGCACCAACAACAATTTCTCCAGTGGGTTTATCAGTTGATGGACTCGCCATTAAATCTGTATGCACAATAATGTCTCCAACAGGTTTCTCAGTTGATGGACCTGCCATTACATCTGTATCCACAATAATTTCTCCACTAGGTTTATCAGTTGATGGACTCACTATTACATCTGTTCCTACTATCTTCCTCTTCCTCCCTGACTGCAATCTCGATTTCCCATGTTTCTTGAGATGATGATCAACAGGGAGGGTATGCACACCTGCAGAAGTAATTGTTATGCTGCAATCTTTAGGTTTTATAACTATAACAGACCTTGGCTGTACACATATTTCTTTTGGCATTTGATGTGATACAGTTTCTCATAGTTTTAACAAGATAAGCAGCACTTCTGATTATTGCACTGATTTTTCTTAAAAATTTGCTGGTTCAATCAAAAGACCACAACATTTGTACTAATGAAATAACATAAACATTTTCCTAGTCATGCTCACTAAAATGTACCTTTTGTGTCTGACATTATATGAAAGTACCAGCAAAGAAAATCATCTTTGTGACCAAGACTGATGTCTTCCACTCATGGTGCATACTCCCACCAATCACTCAATAACAAAAACTGATTTCAAATTTTGATCCACAAAGAATACTGATGCTTAAATTGTGAAATCATGCAAAAGGAAAAAAACAAAACAATTATGTGACATAATAAAAACCATGCCTTTGGATGGAATGGCTAAATGATCAGCTGCCAACCAAGCCCATACTTATTATGCAATAAACCTAACAGTATCATTGGAACAATGCAAATAACATGGAACAATTTCTTTAAAACTAATTATGGTATAAATCTTGTTGCATATTGTGAAAGGCAATGAACTGGGGCAAGAGACAAGATGGAGTAGTGGTAAGCATTCCCAAATCATGAGAAAACATTTTCCTACCATTGGATACCCCCAGGTAAGCTCCCATGGCATATTCATGGGTAAGGCAGTTCACTCTACCGTAACTTTTCATTGCTAATAAACTAATTTGTATAATTGCCATTAGAGATGATTTCTTCAAACATGACATGCAGGTAGACCATGTTCATTCCAGACATGGAAACTGCACTGGAAGAGGGTGGAGGTCAAGGTGGCATAACATGCATATTAATTATGTAAAACATTGTACTTACCTGCTTTAGTTGCATTACCCTACTTTTCTGGCACTCATCGTCCCCACTACATGCTAATTGTTCCCTCCCCCAATTAGTACTGGAGGGCCATAATTGAAAAGAACATGATAACAGTCTCAATATTTAGTCACAGCCAGCACAGGAATACCACCCTCTGTTACAGGACACTGCAGTTGGGTTAAAGTAAGAAATCCTTGTAATAGCAACATTTAAGTATTAAATAGTTTTATCCCAACCTCTTACCTACCCAAAAGTATCCCACAACAAGAAGAGAGAAAATAAAACTAAATTTAATTCCAGTAATATAATAACTGCTACTAAAACACTGCTGAATATATATGTAAGGAGGGTGGATGATTTCACAAAATCTGATACAGAAAACCACTGCACATACCCTTATGGTAGGAGTGATTCACACTGTTCACTGGTAGAAGGTTGGGACATGTGTCACGATATTACTCTACAAATCAATGATTAAACGCCTTTGCTCTGATGTGCCAAACATAGAATGTAATATGACAGTCTGCTATAAGGCAGCTTTTAAAACATTGTCCAAAGAGCAGTGAGTCAAACAGCTCCAAGATTTAGCAAAGAGCCCGAACATCATGGGCTTTAATTCGCATAAAAAAGGTACCTCCCAGTGATAGTAAGGGCAATCCAAATGGAAATAGTATGCCATGAAAATATCAATGGACTCCTTAAAGAGGTAGTAAAATACATTTCCAATCTTTCCTTTTCCCTGTAGAAAAAGTTGAACAAAACTGTAAAGCTCTAACAGGGCAAAGGATCCTATCTTAATAATTTCTAGCACAGATATGGCTGCAAACAATGTATAATACTGGAGGTAGACTGACTGTGCATACCTGAGTTTTCATCAAAAATCCTGCTTAGGAAAGAAGAGAAACTAAATCATAATTGCTGTTGAACCATAAAGAACCTTTTTCCACTGACAAGGCATCAAGCTCACTCCTCCTCTAAGGTTAGGGTTCTCAAAACAATCTTCACTGAAGGGCTCATAACGGGGTTTTGACAATGCCCAAAGAACATATCAAAGTTTCCATCTTGGCATTGGGGAGCATTATAGCGGTCTCGAAAATTCTAAATACTTGATGAAATCAGAAAGATTAGGGTATGACCCAGTGGCAGAACTGGTAGAGAACATTACAGTTACAAAGTGCTGCTATATAACCCTTAATAGTGGTCATTAAAAGTCATGTTTCCTCTAAAAAGAAGTGAAGAGAATGCTGAAATGCACACAAAGGTGGAAAGTTAGGATTCATTCCTTTCCTACTGCTTCAGTCACAAAAGATGCCCCACTTTGTCGTCAACAACCTTGCTCAAAATCTGATCCTACTGGATTCATTACTTGTGGTAAGTGAAGTGTGCAGGTGGAGAAATAGTGAACTGTTGTAGAGGACAGACCCGAGATCCCTGTGATGTGACAGCAGGTTCTTCCTTTATGATATTCTCCAAGGCTTGTATAACAAATGGTTGAGTAGGACATTAAACTATGATTGTTGGGCAGATCACTAAACTACAACTGTTGGGCTATAGGTGGGCTACCAGAATGAACTAAGCAGAGGAGATCATGACTTGATGAAGCACTTGTGAATTTTTTTTTTAAAAGTGGGAAGGCAGATGCATACAGATAATCCTGCTTTAGACTAAATCTGCCGACTGCCTAGGCCATCATATATATTACTGGACAGACATAAAAGGGAACTTGCTATTTAGTCTCTAATGAGACAAGTAAATCAAGTTTCTTCCCATAGCTGTAAAAGTCATTATGCTACCAACTGGTACAGAAATCATTCTTTGAGAACCACATGACCCTCTCCCTACAGTCTGTCCACTAGGATATTCTTTTTGCCCAGATTGTGACCGATTTGGAAAGTGATCTCTTCTGTGGCTGCACAGAAGAGAGGGTTCCAGACCTTCACTCAGAGAGAAGAAGCATGTGTACTGTCATGGTGCCTGGCATACAATAATATTGATGTGTTTTGTGGGGTGACCACAATACAGTGACAGCTTCACATATCCCTGCAAGACTAGAAAAACTGTACACATTTCCAAGCTATTTAAATGATGGTCACTTTTTCCCAGTCCATGAAGAACAACACCCTCTTCCAGGTAAGCATTCCATCCCAAATCAGATGCATTGGTGTCCAAAAAAGTGACATTTCATTGTGTGAACTGGGACTCTTCATTTAGCCATCAATGCAAGCAGTGGTGAAAATCTGAACCTACCTGGACTTTTGCTGATGAAAGGTTCTTGTGTAGTCTCCAGTATGCTAGAAAAAGGATCTGAAGAGTGCACCAATAAAGTCTTTATGGAACCAAATCTGTAGCAGAGTTCAGAAACCCCAGGAAAATAAAGTAAAAGCAAGCTGACAAGATCTTGGCTGGAAGAGCTGTTATGAGGGACAGGATTTGGCCAATTCTGTCTAAAGAAACACAAACCCTTAATAAGGATGATCATTTAAAGGTTGAAAGGTCGATTTTGAGCCAAAACTTTCCAACTTTTATGACACAAGAAAGATTCAGAAGTAGAAACAAAGCGTTCTGTCATTTTCCTCCCTCTCAACTGTGACTTTTTGCAGAAGGGTGTGAACATTTCTCTTTCACCCCTTAATTAAGCCAGACTTGTGAAAGAAAAGATGGTGGGGTTCAAAACCAGTGAATGGACTAAGGGGCTGCTCACCAGTTATTATGTACTTTTGAAAGAGTGATGTATGTAAAGTGAAGCTGTTTGCATTTAAAACATACACGATGGAGAGAATGGTGGCATATCTTTATCCTATATTAATGTAATGTGGATGATATTTCTTTGGATATTGTACTTTTGGAAATTGTACATGATTTAAACACACTGCAAACTAAAATGAATGCTCCCTTGTGCTAAAAAATCAGCCTGAATTTGTCTAAAGTACACTATCTATAGCAGCTATTAAAATAGGGAAAATGAATTTTGCCAGACCTGACAATACCAGCTTCTGAAAGGGCAATGAATGAATTACCAAATATATAAAATGTAAAAAAAAGTTATCAGCTCTTTTTTATACAATTCAGGGTTGCACAATTTTTTTTTAACCACCAGTCCAAGACAAGTGGTTTCAGAAAATTCACTAGTCCCACCTCACTCTTCACTAGTCCCACCTTACTTTTCACTGGTCCCAAAATGGTACTCACTTGCCGAGATTTGATGAGACGTATGTACTTAATCCATAGAAAAAAAACCAAAGGAAATAATATACAACATAATTATTTCTTAAAAGAATTTAATTTTTAAAAACAATGGTTGTTATACATTTGGCTTCTTCAGGTTCATGTATATATTTTAGCTCATGGATTTTAAAATATGTCCATGTATATGTCTGCCACCTTCCGAGTCATATATTCAAGACAGGGATAACAAGTACACTCAGTATCCGTCTTACGTTTTATCCCTCCATTTTCAAACAAATTTACCTTCTCCGAATCGCTGTTATTACTTTCCTTGCGAAAATAATTTAGCAAACTCATTTTATCCACAGGGTAACTATCAGTTTGCTTGACAACTACTTCTAAAGTGATCAAAAGATCAAATTTCTCTTTTAAATACGAACTGAAACAGCTCATTGATTAGCGTAATTGTTTCGCTTCAAACACAATATCGCATGTGGAAGTTAATCATCTGTATAATCAATTATAAATTAAAGAATCATTACTGTCATTTAATCAGTTCATAAAAGAAACCAACACTGATGTCGGTAAAGTACCTTTCATTAATTTAATTACACTGACTCACTGGATTAAAACCATAGTGAGGCGCTGGTTATGATCTAGATTGAGTAAACTCATTGCAACAAAACCACTTACAACACTGCTAATTGATCATAATGGCTTTCTTTTGTTTGACGTGTTTTGATTTGCCGATAATTTGGTCGCTTAGCCCAATATGCAGTCAAGCGGTAACAGGATGTAAATGTATACATGAAGAGGAGTAGAATCATGTATTCAGTATGCCCGGAGTGCATGATTGGCCACATAAAGGTAGATATAGTGACTAAAGCACGAAAATAAGGACTAGCCCGACTTTTTTAAAAAGCACTTGTCCCGGACTAGCGACTTGGAAAATTTTACTTGCCTGACTTCAAAAACGACTAGTCCGGGACGTCGGGCTATGGGATTTGCTCAGCCCTGCAATGTACCTCTGAAGTTCAGGAAGTGAAAATGACCAAGTGGAGCTAGCACTTTTTTGAAAGGTGCACATCTGGAGTAAGGCCAAGCTGTATACTCTATAACCCAAATTACACCCATCAATCATATATCAAAATAAAGGGAATTAAAGGTTCTTTGAATTATACCCAAGATATACAAGGTCTTTTTTAAATAGCCAGTGAGGAAAGCAGGAGAAATTCTTTTTCTTTAAAATCCTAACCTATGCAAAATATGAAACTGTAGAGCGCCACCTAAATAGCTAGATGCATAAACCAGTGGCCAAAATGTATAAGAGCAGACTGACCACCCATTCTGATGGTTATCAGAACTTGTCCAATTTTGATCAACTTTTGTTTGGTATGAATGAAATGTTTTTTTATTAACTTGTTTGGCATGCATTGATTGTTTTACAGCAGTGAGTAATATATTACTGACTTTCATATGATCATTAAAAATTAAATTGTGTGAATTGCAAAAGATATAAAGACATGAATATATCTGCTGATTTCAATAACATACTATAATAAGCAACTTTGATTTGCAATAGTAATAAAGTTCACAACGCATCGACATTAATTGTGCCACTCAAAATATTTATCGACATTTCAACATTTCCGTGAATCTGAATAATAATTATTGTCATAAATGGAAAGAAAGAACAAAATAAATAAAAAAGATGCAGAGAAAAATAGCTACATAATGTGTAGATATTGGCATAGTTGCCAACTCCCAGAGTACAAAAATACTGCTTATGACAAATATACTGATTTTCAAGCACAAATAGTGCTTGTGAAAACTTTAATGGATATGTAACTTTTTACAACATCTACAAAAGAATGGTAATAACTTACCTAATTATTTTGATGTCAAAGATGCATGTGTTGAACTCTTGCACCTTCTGAATGGGCACCCGAATGGAACAGGGTGACCATTCAGAAGGTGCAAGAGTGCAACACACTCATACTCAGACAAAGGCTGTTTATAGGAACAATTTCCTCACCTTGTTATTTCATCATTATTGATTCCAATGTACCATCTTTCATTGATGATCTGAACTCTGTGGGATTTTTGCTCTTAACTTTTTTTTCGTTCTAGCACATGATTAATCTTTTGTGATTTTACTGTCTGGAAAAAGTGTGTGAAATAGACCACCACCAACTCTAGCTACTGAATGAGGAAGGTTCATTTCTAAAACAAATTTAGTAGAACAAACTTCTGATCAAATTACATTAAGGTTCTCTCTGGTATTTATACGTGTTGTAAATTTAGGTTGTGTTGTTCA